>VZRI01005107.1:188612-202683 GCA_013397515.1 Upupa epops | reverse complement strand
GCAACTAGTGATAGGATGTTCGGAAGCCCTTCCTCATGGAAAAGGTGATCAGACCCTGGAATGGACTGCCCGGGGAGGTGATGGAGTCCCCATCCCTGGAGGTGTGTAAGGACAGATTGGATGTGGCACTTAGTACCCTGGTCTAGCTCATGTGGTGGTGTCAGGTCATAGGCTGGGCTGGATGATCTCAGAGGTCTTTTCCAGCTTCAATAATCTTGTGATTCATTCTCTGGTGGTTAATTCAAACAGTTAATTTAGATCTATAGAACTGGCGACTTGGTCTAGGGGATCCTGCTGCGGCAGGGGGATTGGACAAGATGATCTTTCGAGGTCCCTTCTGATCCCTAATGATACTATGATTCTATGAATTACTGACAGTTGTTCTTTTCTTTTCATGATTGACTTGTATTTTTCTATGAGAGTCTTACAAAGATCCAATTCTTGAAGGAGGTATTTTCTGTTCTGCTTTTGGAAACATATTTTAGCCATCAGGGAAGAAGAACATAAATGTGAGGCTTATTTTGTAACACTCCTGATGATTAGCTGAAGGAAGGCTTGCTTGGATTGTCAGACTGCTCATAAGTAAATTGATTTCTGGAACAAACCCGTTCATTTCACAAGCTCTTGCTCAGCTCATCTGGAGGTACAGCTCCCTCTAGTCCTGAGTCTGAAGAACGCTCCGCTGATTTTTGCTGCTGCTCAGTAAGGCTGAATGCTGCCATGAGTGAGATCGCCTATTTGCTGTTGTGCTAGCAAATTCCTCAGCTGCCGTGCTCCTGTTCCCTAGATTCTAACAGTAGAATAACAGAACAACATGCTCACCTCCCCTGTCCCATCCAGTCTCCATTCAGCTATTTCTTTAAAAGTCTCACCGAATCACTTCCTTGGAATCTCTTTTCAAAGACCATAAATATTTTAGTGTTAAGCATTTCCTCTGAAGAGTTTGGTCTCATGGAAGTGCTTAACTTGGAGAAAGGTGAGTAACCAAGCCAGAAGGCATAAAAGCAAACCTCTTTATTATGACGTGGAAGATCCACATCAAGGAACCTGCAAGCTGAGGCCGCATGCAAGATCTCTTAATTTGATGTTAGGATGTTACCATGCTAATCGAGCCCATCTGGGCTCTACGGTATTGATATATTTGTCTGACTTCACACAGATTCATAAACCTGTTGGAAAAGACCTTTCTGATTACTGAGTCTGACTGACTTTTAAACGCATCTGGGGATGGCGATTCAAACCCCTCCCCGAGCAGTCTGTTCCAGTGCCTGACAACTCTTTCAAAGAAGTTTTTTTCCCAATGTCTAACTTAAACTTCCCCTGGTGCTACTTGAGGCCATTTCCTCTTCTGTTGCATCTTGTTCTGTGCTTCAAACTAATCTCCACAGATATTTCTAGGCCATCTGAAGGGAACGTGCATCTCTATGTAATACGGGACCAAGCAACTGATGATCTGGGATCTTAACCACAGTAACTAAGAATAAGATGTGGTGATATCAGATCATGGGCTGGACTTGCTGATCTTAGAGAGCTTTTCCAGCCTCAATAATTCTGTGATTCTTACTTGTAGGAAGAGACCATGTTCCATGGGAACAGGCCTCCGTAGATGTGAACCTTAAGTACATCTATGAGGTACTGACATACAGATGCAAAGGCTCAGATGTCCACATAGCTGTATTTGCATTCCAGTTCAGCGCTGACAGATCAGCTAGAACAAAGAATTTTATTCAAAAAAGAGAAGTTTACATCCTAGACCACACACTAGGTTGTCAGTCATCAAAGATATCTTGTGTTTATACCAACAGTGTAGTTCCAGAAACTGCTTTATTACTAATGATTGTCCTTCTCCAACAGGTTTCAGTACAAACAGGTCCATACAAGTGGATAAACAGAGTTTTCAGTCACTGGTGCTGTCTCGATGCCGTACTCAGCAAACAGCAAAAAGTCCCGTTCAGCTAATGAAGGTAAGAAAGGTCTGGGTCTGTTCCTTTGTTTAACCTCTCAGCTCAGCTGCAAACTGTTCCATCAGTTTCAGTAATAGCCTGAACAGCCTGACCCACCTTCATAACTTTGTAGGATGTGGTTTTTGTGGGAGTGTAATGATATGACAGAAAATATGTTGGACAAACTTTGCAATACAAACCAGGAGCGTAATAGCATTTGAAATCACTAACGTTTTTGTAAGTATTGCATCACCTGTGTGCTTTTAAAAGCAACTTAACAAGCATTTTTCTTCATTTTTAATTGCCAATTATAGAAAATGTCTCCAGAACATAAGAGTCAAAAAGCTACAGCAAGCGAAGTGTGCACAGATGCCCCATGTAGAGCAGAAAAGCCAACGAGCAAGAACATACCAAAGCCTGGAACTGTTAATAGGACACATGGAGGTATATTCTGGCTTTTTCTCAGAAACTTGGAAGTTGAACAAGACAGTGGTACTGATAGTGTACATGGGTCTGAGAACCGCTAGCTGGCAGCTGACTGACAGGAGCAGAATAATGTCTGAAGAGTCGCTGAGATCCAGCAGAGCAGCTCCACTGCATGAGGCATATTCATTCTGTTGTCCTTCTGAAAGCAGGTCCTGCTCACAGAATCACAGAATATTAGGGATTGGAAGGGACCTCAAAAGATCATCTAGTCCAATCCCTCTGTCAGATCAGGATCCCCTAGATCAAGCTGCACAGGAACATGTCCAGGCGGGTTTTAAATGTCTCCGAGAGAAGGGAGGTCATCTTGGTAACAAGTCAGTGCTTTATCTGGAGAAGTAGACCTCAGTTAATAGTTTGTTAATTACACACCAGTCAAATACTGATCTCAAGTTATTGGTTGTGAATCATAGCTGATGTCAACATACATTTCCAGCTCAGTACCTATTGCTAAGAAAAGAACTGCAAGGGCTGGGAATGTCTTCTCATTACAGTGACCACTGGAAGCAGGTTCTGTGTAAATCTTAGCCATTGACTGTGTCCTCACACAGAAGTTACCTGCAGGGCACTCAGAGAAACCTTTGATCTGAAGAAATTCTACAGGATGGGAGAAAGAAGTCGGTGCAGCTGAGCTTTGCCTTCTAAAAATATTTGTGTCCTTTTCATGTACTAAGATTTGTAGGAAGACCCAGGGTCTGAATGTCGTCACACTAAATACCTCTTAAATGGTAGAAGGCATTACATGACCTACAGGTCACGCATTTACAGAGGTCAGACAGGTTGCTGAGGTCAGTTACCAGATCAGTTACAGAACTGCTGATCTGGAATGCGTTAACTCCTGTGTTTTGTACTCCACTGCTGCAGCCTTTCAAGACACCACCAGATAACCAGAGTCACCATTTGTCTTTGAGATCCCCTTTGAAGCTTGACAGAAAACACAGGTTTTATCTTTGTGCCTGTGAATCTCTCTCCTCACTGTTTGCCAGACTCTCTTTCAGCTTTCTCCCACTGCTGATACTAGACTGACTTGTTTAAGTCTCACTTAGCTATTTTAGTTATTCCAACTTCACATTCATCCTTTAAGCTTGGACTCTATTTCATTTCGGAGGTACTTTTCAATCTCTCCAGAGCACAGACCCCGTTAATACCATTTGTCCCCTGCAGCAGATAAATGTCTTTACTGTAAGCAGTCAGTGTACACACACCATTTGCTACTGAAAAGTACAGACAGCTCTTTTTTACAGGTCAGAGCTGCAGCCTATTGTGCTCCATGCAACAAGCAACTGTGTTGTCAGTTAAGGGAAGGAGCCATACCTACACCTAACTTCCATGTAGAGCACGAAAATGACAGCTAGGGCTCAGATCTCCTGTGGTTTCTCTGTTGCATGGCTTTTCTAGCCCTATAGAAATTAGTCGTTGCTCATTATATTCGGGACTCATTAGGTTCCTGGGAAATGTAAGAACATTGCTAAGAACCACTGTATTTCATCTCAGGGTATTTAATGGAGCATGGACTACCGATGGAAGAATACACTCGTTGGGAGTTTCTGAAAGAAGAAAAGAGAGGTTTGCTTAAACAGGAGCTGAAAAGCCTGGTGCAAACTGAAGAAACTCCTCTAAGTGACAGTGTTCAAGAGGAAGATGCAGTGGAAGAATATGAAAGAGAAGAGAAAAAGCCAGATGCACAGCTGCAGAACAGCAAGAGGGCAGAGGATGAATGTGCAGCCCCAGGTCCAGAAAACAAAATGCCCATTAGGCTGAAGAAAAATCCCCAGTTCGCAGAGGCCATCACAAATTTGCATCACGGGCTTCTTAAATCCAGTACCAAATCAAAACAAGGCAGCCTTCACAACCACAGACACACGGGTCAGAGCTGCAGTGAAACAGCTGAACCAAAAGCAAAACATTCCTTTGGGCTGTCTGAACCATCTTTTGGTAACGTCGCCAGAGCAAGGCAGAGCAGCCCCACTGAAGCGGAACATTGTGCTCGCAGGACATTGGCTCAAAGGAGGAGATCTGTACGGAAGAACAATTTGAACCAGGCTGTGTTTGAAGAGACAACCATTCAAGTTCTAACATGAGAGGAATGAACAAAGAGAAGTGAGAGGGTGCGGGATTGCACAAGCCACCGCTCACCATGCCGAGTTAATGAAATCTTTAGGAGTAACCTGACGCACAGTTGTTTGATTTAGTATTTAGTTCAGCACATCCACTTGCCTTTTACTCGACAGATATGGATCATTCAAAGCATTCTTTATTAAAAAACAATGCTGTTTTTACCTTAGTGCAATGTGATGAAACTTTACAGGTGCTGAGACTTCTTTTAAGGATTTTTCCAAACTGACAGTAAAGCCAGTTGTCAATGAAGAACACCGTGTTCTTGCTCTGTGTGCCTGCACACGCCGGCGTTTGTGTGCCTCACTCAGAGTGCCTTAACTGTTATAGCAGGCTCACCTGTTACAGAGGGTCCACATTACTCCCTGGTTTGTCATTTCCTGTCCTTTGAATTCCCTTTGCAGTCGGACTTGCGAAGCTGGTTGTGTGTTCGCTAGCTGAAGTGAGCAGTCTGACTTCATAAGGCTCATTACTAGGTGAACACCAACAGCACAGTAAAAGAAAACCATTTTTAATTCTCTTCACTCCCAAAACAGCTTCCAGAATTCCCACGTAATAAAAACCATTTGCTATTGCTTTGTTTTCACTGGCACTGTAAAGCTCTACAGCTTCATTCTCTTCCACCATTGGAATTTATCAAAGCAGTTTGCCTGGTAACATCCAGAGCTGACATCCAAGATGAATGTGCAAGAGGAGGCCATTGTTTTGAAGAAGTCAGGCATGTACAGTTCTCAAAAGGCCTTTAGAAGTCCTCTGTTTAAGGTTATGTAAGCAAGGGGTAGCAGGATAACGTTTTGTTCCCCACAGTCATTGATGAAACACTTGCTAAAAATGATGTGAAGTTAGGGACAATTACGTAGCACTTCAAACTTTAGAACATGCTACTGCAAAACCTTTGGAAGATGATGAAGACTTCCAGCTCTGAACCTACTCACAGCACAGTTATTTGCAGAATATTGAAGGTTTTTCTGGAAGCAGTGCTTGAACTGTGCGGTGCACTGGTTGTAAAGCACGGCTTTGTGCAGTCAGAAAAGTGTGTGTTTCTCCTCTAGGAATTGTTTAGACTTCTCCAGTGCCTTTACTGCTGCCCCTAAGCGAAAAGCAAACAAGCGTACGTAATCTAACCCACCTTCATGTACTGCCACGGTGACCGCAGCCCTTTTGGCCCTCTCATTCAAGCGTTGGATTAGAGCAGCTAGCAAACTGTGTATTTCGTGACCCCACACAAAGTGTGGACAGACAGCAAATGCCACAGTGAAGATTTGGAATTATGCTGCTTCAGGACTGCTGTACAGGAGTAGAAATATCATTTGCCAAATCCTACCTCAGAAATCTGCCACTGTCATCGCTAAATAATCTGTATATAAAAATAATACAGAAAGGAATTGAGGTTAGGGTGGGTTGTTGGTTTGGGATGTAGAATCATAGAATAGTTTAGGTTGGAAGGGACCTCAGAGATTGAGTTCCAACCCTACTGCTGTGAGCAGGGACACCTCTCACTAGACCAGGTTGCTCCAAGTCCCATCCAACCTGGCCTTGAACACTTGAGGGAGGGGGCACTCACTTCTCTGATGAACCTGTTCCTGTGTCTCACCACCCTCACAGTGAGAAATTTCTTCCTAATCTAAATCTCCTCTTTTGTAGCTTGAAACCGTTCCCCCTTGTCCGGTCACTAGACTCCCTTGTAAGAAGTCCCTCTCTGGCTTTCCCATAGGCCTCATTCAGGTACTGGAAGCTGCTATAATTAGCCCTCTTCAGGCTGAGCAGCCCAAACTCCCTCACCCTGTCCTCACAGGAGAGGTACCCCAGCCCTCTGATCATCCCTGTGACACTCCACCGGATTTACTCCAACAATTCCTTGTCCTTTTCCTGTGGTGGACTCCAGAACTGGACACAGTACTTCAGATGAGGTCTTACAAGAACAGAACAGAGGGGAAAAAGCCACCTCCCTTGTCATGTTGGTGACACTCCTTTTGATGCTACCCTTCTGGGCTGCACTGACTCATGCTGAGCTTCTTGTCTACCAACACCCCAAAGTCCTTCTCCTCAGGACTGCTCTCAAACCATTCACCTCCCAGAAAGTACTTCTCCTTGTGATTACCTCAACCCAGATGCAGGACCCTGCACTTGGTCTTCCTGAAGCTCATGAGGTTTGCACACACCCAGTTCTCTGGATGGCCTCCCTTCCCTCCAGTCTGTCCAGCAAACTCGCCAAGAGCACCCAGTGCCACTGCCAAAGATGTTAAACAGCACCAGACCCAGAACAGCCCTCGTCTGTTGTTTCAGGGTTTGGTTTTTTTATCAGGAAAATGCTAATTGAATTGAACAAAGGCGCAGTGGGTTGAGAAAAGCTTTATTTGGAGAGTGAAACCAAACCGAGATAGATGAGGTTGCATGTTGTTTCTCTTGATATTATTTAATGCACCCATTTTCCACGTTGGCTAAAGGTTATCCATACTATAAAAAGGATCTTTTACCTTAAATTAACATTTAAATAACCCCCATGTTTCATGCATATAAATACACAGTGTTTTATGACCTCCTCAACTGATTTCTAAATGCAGTGCTAATTATGGAAGGACCCAAGCCCCTTCCTTCCCACAGAAAAGCAAAAAAGGAATGGACCTCTATAAACCTACCCATTTGGCTCTGGGGCAACTGAGACTGGGTGGCAGATCAGTGTAGCATGGAAAATAACGTCACTTTGCGACTGTCCTACAGGCATGGCACTGGGAAGAGCTTCGTCCTCCCTTAAATTCAAAATATCGTGGCTGTTTCCTGTACTTAAATAGAGCAAGAAGGATCTACTCCAAAGTAGAGAATCGTTCTTCCTCCTCCTCCTGCTGGCTACCACTGTTACTACTTCTGACATTTACATCACTAATCCGACTTACAAGGTTTTCATGGCTGTTTCAGGCTGTCACTGTCAGGGTATGCTAACGCCTTTCAAAACGTCATCCTCTCATGGAACAGTCATCGCCTTCTCTTTGTTAACACAAAGTGCCAGGGAGCAAAACGTATCCAGCTGTCCTGTATTTGGCAACTGTTTGAGTCTCTTATGAGGGGAAGCGTTGACTCTGCACACGTATCAGTACAGGAACATGATGACTCCCTTGTGAAACAATGAGGGGGAAACTAATGCCGACCAGACCACCTAACTTCTATCCTCCAGTAGCTCTTGTCACCAAATATAATCCACCCTTTGGGTGAAGGGTGAAACTGCTGTATTATGCAGCAAAGAAACAGCAGTGCTCCAGAATCAACTCCTAATGCCAACACCATTTCCAATTTCAAGATACAAATCCAACACTTTGGGTGAATACATGGCCACGACAGGGTCTTAAGGCTCTGCCACGGATCCCTATTCACTGTAACAGTTGAAACAGACCTGTGAGCAGCAATGCTCTTCGTTGAAAACTGACCACCAAACTGGGAAAAACCATGAAAGACAAAGAAATTGCAAAGAATGATGGCCGATGTCCAAATGAAGTAACAAAGATTATATCAGACCTAGCCTCATAAAAGACAAATGTTCCTTCTGTTTTGTTTTGTGCATTCGTTTAGAAGAATGATAATGAAGATGTAGTTGATTGACTCTGTGGATTACTAGGATTCCTTCAGCTGAAAGGGTGTAGCATGATAGCTACAACTTTATTACAAACCACAAGCCAAGACGTGATCCCAACTCCACCTGGAAGAGATGGAAAACATGGTTTAAGTAATCGCCAGCAATAACCCTGACACACACACACCTGAGAGCAACTGTGAACCTGTGAGAAACTAAACCACGAGCTGTAAGGGGAGCAGGAACAAACCCTCTTTGGTTTACATGTACAGACGTCTTCAAGGGACAGCACCCGCAACGTTGTCTGGGATGAAAAAGAGAACCAAGTAACACGAACATTGGCCCAAGTATGGTACCTGCAACCCCCAGCTGAAGTCGTTTGCTATGTACCCAACAGAAAATGTCTGAGGTGCTGAAAACAAAGGCTTGGCCAAGTAACAGAATTCCTTGCTAGATCCTAAATTTGAGGTGCAAAGTAAATTTATCCTATTGTTGAGGTTAAAAGTAGATTTCCTTCAAAATTCCAATCACTCTTAAAAGCTATTACATCCATCCTTGTTCCCCTTGCTCTCAAACAGCCACAGAGACCTTTGCTACTGTCCCAGATGTCTTGCACAGCTGTTGTAAAGGGTTCTGTCATTCCAACTAGCAGCACGGATAGCTGTATTGGTGTGATGGAACAGGCAGTGCCTGACTGTAACGCACAGCACACCTTTGCAGCACCACAGAACACACATCTATACCCAGGGAGAAACCACCTTTCTGATGATTTTTAGACATTTTTGTGCTTGTCAGCTGGAATTCAAAAGCCATCTCTTGATTATAATGATTAGCCAAGACAGAAAAGGAGATCTGAAGGCACACATGGATGTGAACCTTTTTAAGCTCCTTGGAATGCTATTTACATCAACGTCTTCCAAGGACTACTCTCCTGCTCTGCACAGATGCAAACTCTTCCTGGCCAGCAAGCATGCTGGATACAGGCCATTCTCTAGACAGCTACTAGAAGATACAACATAAGGATCCAGCAATGGATTTTGGAATTCCTTCTGAGCGCTTACACTGAGGACTCACAAGACCAATACGAAGATTCACCAGCAGCATTTCAGCTGGAAGATACATTTCCACCACAGTCTGTGCTGCCATTCTGCCTGTCTACTCATCCCGTTACCATGCAGCCAGCACACTTTCCACTGGGAAATTGGCATCTACTACCGGTGGAACCATTCTGATCATTAGTACATTAAACTGTCCACAAGAAAAGGATTTCATTACATAGAAATGCACAGCAGTGTGATGGGAAAAAAGGGTGGGAGCAGATGAGACAATGCCCAGAGGTAGCACAGCTGAATCCCTCTGGAGTGACACTGCTACGAAACCCCAGCGATTTGTAAGGAACACACATAAGCAATACACACCCAGCAGGTATATGCCTGATTTCAAACTCAAATCTACTGTTTCAGTGGACTCTTTACTATAAAAACACTTCTGATTTGAATTTTTCTCTAGTCTATTCCATACAAAGCTGCTCTGCTTGAGAGGAAATAAAACCAACCAACTGCCCATTTCCCTGTCAGTCAAATACATAAGGATTAGACACATAGGAGGCAGCTAGTCAAGCGTTAGAAGAACTGAACAGAAGCAGTGCTCTTCATCCTTGCGTGCTCCTCATCACCACATTGTCAGCATCTGCATAGGCCTGGGCAATCGATTTCCCCCAAAGTACAATCCTTACCTGCCACCCCCGTAGGAAAGGCTACCAAGCGCTCCAGTGGAGCAAGCCATTTGCTTGGAAGCACTGTAACTGGCTCAGCATAGTACTTCCAAATCAGAGAGATCATCAAGGTGGCCTGGAATTGAAATTTTCATTAGCTTTTGTGATAACACCAGACACCCAAGTACTTTAACAGAGTTGATAACAAGCTCTAATTACAGGGTGTGTTCATTATTTTGCATTGTTGTTCAGCTAGCTCAAAACACTTCTAAACAAAATGTGACTTTAAGTTATACACAATACAAAGAGGTAGCTGGAAACCAGACACTTGAGACCCCAGTTTGAGACCCCAGTTCCAATCTAGTGCAGACGAACAAAGCAATAGTTAAATTCTGATGGCTGTTTTTAGCCATACTCTTTGCCTCCCAGAGTCCAACTTACCTTCACTTCACTCTAAAGACATCTTCACGTTTACCACTGTCATCCTTATTAGCAATTATTTACCATCAAGTCTGAATTACAATCTTACAAGGCCCTGTAAGCAAATGTGTGGCAGCTGTAGATGGAGGTCTGCATCCTCAGCAAAGCACACTTTGTTTTTAAAGTGTTTAGTAAACATTTTGCATGTACCAAAAGTTTCCTGTGCCCAGAGCCATATATAAATGAAAAAAAACCCCAGTGATTGCAGAGCTAAGACCAGCTCCTACCTCATAATCTCAAAACCAGAAACACAGAGCTAAAATGAAACTCAAAACTCCTTCCACCCACAACCGGGGGACCTTATCAGCAACATCTCTCCCTCCTCTTTCATTTGGTGTGTACTGTGTCACTAGAAGGACAAACACATCTGTGACCAGTCCTCAGCCAATACATGCAGGAAACAACTGCCACACTACTGAGGATACTTTGGGTACTCTGTATTCATATAAGATAATTACTTACTTGTAAGACGTAGAATACAATATTTATAACCCATTTTATTTTGGCTAATTGGGCAGTTCGTGCTTTCACTGTTGAAAGAAAAAAAACCCAAATTACTCTGCATTACTTGTAATAGTGAATTATATTTAGACAGAACCAGTATTTCACTGCAAATTGGGAAAACACACAGTTTAAAAGCCTCTTTTCAAGTGACCCACAGCTACATTTCAAGTGCTAGGTTCATATCACACTACAGTTTCTTGTTAGCAGCACTAGGAAAAGTTGCCAAACACTGGTATCCCAGGCAGAGAAACGTCACGTCATCACCACAGCACCTCTTCCCGTTTAAGAAGCACAGAGCACACCTTTCCCTTTCCTAAAACGGGAGAATGATGGCTTTAGCAGGTATGCTCTTCTGCCTTATTTCATTCAGGAACACAGAGAAGACTATTCCTTCACCAAATGAAACTTGTTCAGGTTCGGAATTAAAACTTCTCAAGCCCGTTTTTCTTCTGCTACAGCACCTCAGACCAACAAGAAGCCGCCTGGTGAACACAGCATGTCTTCAGATAGAACGGTGGCCTTGAGTTTTCTACAGTAGCATTGCTGCTTGCTAAGTCAACTACACCTATCTAGTTTAATTGACGTTACTGGGTTAAGAATTACAGTCCTGAAGGCAATTCAAAACTGCCAGTTGTAAATACTGTCCTTTCTCCAAGCAAGGAGCCTATAAACCACAGAGGAGGGAGGATAATAATAATCCATTCACCACAGAGGAGGCAGGAAAAGCAAGCAGTCTCCTATGCTGGATGAAAAACTAAATGGGATGAACAGCTGGGCACGCACCACCAGTGTGTGCTCACAGCACAGAGGCCAGGTGCATCCCGGGCTGCATCAAAAGCAGCGTGGCCAGCAAGTCACGGGAGATGATTCTTCCCCTCTACTCTGATGAGAGTCCACCTGGAGTATTTGGCCAGCTGCAGGATTCCCAGTACAATGAAAACATGACCAGTCCCCCTGCCAGAGCAGGATCCCCTACATCCAATTGCACAGGAACATGTCCAGGTATGTTTTAAATATCTCCAGAGAAGGAGACTCCACAACACCTGTTTCAGTGCTCTGTCACCCTCACCATGAAGATGTTTCTTCTCATCTTCATGTGGAACCCCTGTGTTGCAGCTGACACCCGTTACCACTTGTCCTGTCATTGGATACCGCTAAGCAGAGCCTGGCTCCTTCCTCCCGACACCCACCCTTTCTGTATTTAAAAACATAAATGCAGAACTATGCACAACAGAAAGACAAAAGCAAGTTATTCGAAAAGTTTAAAGAAGAAAAGAAAGCAAAAAAGAACACTGGAAATGGGTAAGGGGGGAAGAAAAAAGCTGAAAGGAATAGCAAAATATCCTTGAAATTGAAAATACTCTGAAAAAATGCTTTTACAAGCTAGAAAGGGGAGGAAACATTGCACTGTACCATGAGTTTTAAGCTTGTCAGTCATTTTGTTAATCTTTCTTTCCAGGCGGGCATATCTAGCAAACTCATCCATCATGCTAATGGTTGAGAGTTCTTGTTTCATGTTCTGAATTTCGGCTCTCATTTGGGATTCCTGCTCTGCATCCTTTTGTAACAATCTGGATATCTAGGAAATAAAGCAATAGCATTAGTTACTTACACAGAATTCCACTGATTTTTGTTAATGTATATAAAGTATGGCCTCCTGGACGATCTCCTCCCATAAAACAAAGGCCCTTTCACCATGGATCAATCTGGGCTAGAAAATGTACTAAGAACTCTCTTGTTTTGGCTGAAGGCAACAAAAAAGGCTTTAACCATTCCTGTAGATCAGTGCTTGTTTTTTTATGATTACGATTCCTGTGAAGGTTTTTTCCTTCTCTACTTCTGCTTTCATTCCCTTATCTCCCCACTCTTGATGCTGCTGCCTTCCAAAGCTCTTCAAACCTCATAGGCCTCGCCTGCTACAGCATCCTGAGCTAAACTGCTGACACTCCCTCCTTGCAATTCTCACTGTGCAAAGCTTAAGTGACCATGACCTGATACAGGCAAGACAGGAAGGTTTGGGGAAGCACTCCTCCAAAGCCAAACTTTGGACCTCATCAATAAAGCAAGGCTCATCCATTGGAAATGACTCGTTTAGATGACAGATTGCCTAGCCCGGGCAGTCAGAAACACAGGCACGGCCACACGGGCTTAGCTCAGTCTAGTGCGGTACCTTTCCACTGCCTTAAAACCAGGAACACACATTTGCCTTAGGGATTTGCTTTACATATCACCCACTATTTAAACATTGTTTTCTTACCAAATCTCATTGGTTTCTTGGCAAAAACGTTTTCCTACCAACAGAAATTTAGAAAGGGAACCACAAATCGTGCTAGCAAACATTTTTCCCCTATTCACTTTCTTTTCATGAGGCACCACCTGCTTGTTGGTTCATGAATTCCTTTTACCATAAAGATACAAAGAGCATCAAATCTTTCTCTCGCTGATCCTTAGCAAATCTTCCTAGATGTGTCAAGACACAGGTACATCTTCCACCCCACAGAAACATTCTCAGTACTGCAATGAGAACATTACACTGCGGTCAGAAACCACTGTGGAAAGTTGAGCAGAGATTCGTGCTGGTCATGTATCACAGCATCAGGCTCAGCTTCCTATATTGCTAAAGCCATTTATGTTTTACAGGATTTTCATGCATTATCGAACAGGGTACACTGACCTGCGTGACAGCGGGGTGATTTATGGGGCAGAGCAGAATGTCAGGTATGCTTGCTTACACCTCAGCTTACTTGGACTGTGTCTATCATTCTGATATCCATGTTTCTACAGCAACGCTTAAGATCAGACCAGGCAGGCATCCTGCTTGGTGATGGCAACTTCAGGTTTTCTCCTTGATGCCTGAAGGCTTCACTGCTGTACCCACTGACCTCCCTTCTCACAACAGCAATGTCTATGTGCTTAAAGCATGAAAGACTGAGTGAAGCTGTCCTACGGGCTGGAGCTTCAGCAGTATAGAATTTTTTAAGATGGAAAAGACCTTTAAAATCGCTGAGTCTAACCATCAACCTAACTGCACTAAACCCACCGCTAAACCACTTCCTTAAGCTCCAGATCTACGCCACTGTTAAGGACATCCAGGGACGGCGATTCAACACTCCCTCTGAGCAGTCTCCTGCCGACTCACTGCTCAGAACCTCGCCTCAAGGACCTGCTTAATCGTGGCTGCTGGAGTCACCCTCTACCACGGTGCTAGAGCTCAGAATCTCCAGTTCTTCCAACTCTCAGCCTCTCCTAAGGCTCCGCCAGCCACAA
>VZRI01005107.1:176870-187346 GCA_013397515.1 Upupa epops | reverse complement strand
GGGAGGGGGAGCGGGAGCTGGGCGGGAGAGCGGCGGCGTCACGTACCCGCCCTCCGCCCGCCCTCGCGGTGGCTGCGGCGCGTGGCGCCTGCGCCGTCTGACGCGCGCGGTTTGTGTTGGCAGGTGGCGGTGGCGGACGGGGAGGCCTCGGAGGAGGTAGGTGTTCGCGGCGGGGCGGGGGCACCGGGGGGGCTGTCAGACCGGNCGGGAGGGCTGTCAGACCGGGCCCCTGATCTGATGCATAGCCCCCGCTCATGCCGTTTCTTTCTCTTTTCTCCCGCGTGTGCAGCCGAAGAGGCGGTCGGCGCGGCTGTCCGCTGTAANAAGTACGGCTTGTAAGAGCCGGCTGGCCCTGCCGCACGGGTTGGGGACGGCTGCTACCGATAAAGGGGTTTCGGGCTAACTGTCCTTTACTTGATCTTCTTCCTCAGAAACCCGCTCCGGCCAAAGCAGAGCCAAAACCAAAAAAGTTGGCGGCAAAGGTGAGAGGCACAAAGGGAGGGAGAAGGAGGCATGTGAGCTCGCTGTGCTAGTGCACTGCCTTGTTCAGATGCTTATGCCGTTATGTACGGTACATCGTACCACTGCCCAACAAGAATCCACTCTCAGAGTGTTGCACAGAAACGTGGGCACTGATTCATGGCTTTTAGGTGGTAGTTTGGTACCCAGCTGAGCTACTTGAATGTCAGAGCAAGTCTTTGTTACAGAAGGGGATATGTAAGTATGATATGGGGATATGTATGTAAGGGGATATGGAAGTAGCATGTTGAGACAGGAAAAAATTTTAATTACTTAGGCAGCCACTGAAAAGAATGCTGAGTTTTCATGCACATAGCCTGGTTTTCAGGCCTGTATGTGTATATGTGAGAAAGCCTGGTAATCTTTCAGTTTCTCATTATATCCTTCACAGAGCAAATAACTGAGATGTAAATTTGTTTCTTGGGAGAAGTAAAAGTAGCTGTGTCTGGGTTTTTTTGGTATATGTATTTTTAAGTGTTCCTTTGTGATTATAAACTTATCATTTATTATTTTCAGTTATGATTTAAGAGCATTTCAAGTACGCTAATACAGAACTCTTGCTTTCCATTTATGTGTAGTGTTTCATTTTATCCCATTTTTATCAGAAAGCGTAAAAAATTCAGGAAAGTTTTCAAATGTTCTGATTCTTTAACCCGACCCCTTCCCCTTTTCCCCAGTGTGCAGCATCTATTTCTTCACCTTGCTAGTTGATGCTAACTGACATGCATGATACTGACTTGCTGTCTGTAGCTATTGGAAATAAATGTTTCTGCAGTTTATAGCAGGGAACATACTCATGTAAACCAAGTCACAAACAGTGACAAACAGTCATCATCTTGAAATATTTAGTAGAACGCTGAGCAAGGGCCCTGTGGAATGCTGCTGCAAGGAGAAAAAGTGAACACTTTTTTTTAATTGATTTTTCAAATAGGCAATTGAAAAGAATTGCAGCTTGTTTTACATTTGATCTTCATTCTGAAACTTAGACTGTAACTAAAATCTCTCATTTGGAAACTTTCTCATTGTTAATGTAAGCATCTTTTGTTCTGATTGCATTTCACTTCTACAGCTTCAGTACTCTTTCTGATTTTAGGTGTGGGTTGCAGAAGTGTTTCACTATTACATGCCAATCAAATAGTAGATGTTAGTTACTGAAGAGATTCTCTTTTTTTATATCTCACCTATCAAAAGATGTTTCTTTTCATCAGCTTTCAGAATCAGTAGAGCAGTAGAGGTTGGAAGGGACCTGTGAAGATCCATCTAATTCAACATGAATGTTCATATAAACTAGGAAGTGTATGCAGAGAGTTACTGAACAGCTGCATGTGTGAATGAAGGACGTTGTGTGTTTTTTGTAAAGAAGAATGCTTGGAGTGGAGACTATTGGAATATTTCTAACCAAGTGATCTCTAACAGCAATCTCACACATTTCTGTATTTCTTCATTGAAAATTTTTGTTAGTATCATCAAGTGATGTTTGACAGATGGTGGTGTGAATTGATGGAAGTATTTGTAATCAGGGGGATCTGCTGGAGAGTTGTCAGACTTTGTAGTATTGCTCTAAGGAATATGGGGAGGATGTAACACACCTGTATGAAAGTAGCTCTTGAACAAAAGGATTCTTCCTACTTGTTTGGCGACAGTCTTGTAGATACAGAATGTGACTAATACTAAAGGAGCACTGAAAGTGATACTTGCAGGTGAAACATTTATTTAGGTTAGGATACTGAAATGGTATTTATATGCAGTGCATTGCTGTATTTTGTATGCATCACAAGATTAAAAGATCTGCTACAAATGGCTTTGCCTAGCTACTAGAATCCCATCTTTTCATCCGTTTGATTCTCTTATTTTACTTAGGAACTGAAACTGATTGTATAATAGTTTGCAACATTGCTTTGGCAATTGAACTGTGTAGTAGCTCCTTGGTTGTTGATAGTAGCTGTTGCTGTTTAACAATTTCACCTTGGCTTTTTGTGAGTTATTTTTCAAGGTGGCCCAGTAGGTCACAGGAATTAAGAGACTATAAACTTACTTCATTGCAGGATAAATCTGAGGACAAGAAAGCTCAATCTAAGGGGAAAAAGGGGCCTAAAGGAAAACAGACTGAAGAGACGAACCAAGAACAGACAAAGGACACCTTGCCTGCAGAAAACGGGGAAGCTAAGAGTGAGGAGGTAAAGTTGGATGCGTTCTTTGGTGCAAAGCAGCTGGAAAACTGACTGTGTTGGTTTATCTGAATACCTGTCAGAATCATAGGCAGTTTTTACAATATAATCTATTATTTATGTCAAAAGAAATATGTAGGCTATTGAAACAAAAAACAAACTAGAAATCATTTAACCCAAGTTGAGAGAACAGTTGTAGGGGTTGTAGACCCTGCTCTAGAAGGGGATTTGGATGTGGGGGTGGAAAATAAAGTGCAGGAACTGCTACTATTAGAGCAGTTCCCAGTGCTGAAGAAATGAACATGCCAAATCAGCCTTGTATGCAATACTGTGCTGAAATGGCCATGCTGCTTAAGTTTGTTGTGTTACTGATCATCTAACTTAAAGCATCTTCCATGCTGCATTCTTCTCCTGGAATGTGGACATGATTTAGTTTTAAAATTAGGACAAGATCTGAAGATAGAAGGAGGGTCTTCTACTAGGGCAGCTGTTAACTGGTCAAAGCAGAGTTTTTCATGTGGTAACAGGCCTAGAATTAGTGTCAGGTTTCTGCAATGTGGAATTTTTAATTGAATCATTGTAGTTCAGTGGACCTTGCTGCTCAGATAGTCTGCTGTTTAATTTAAGTGTGTGATTCATGCTTCCTGTGTGGTGGTTGCAGTAAAAAATACATTTTTCTTAAGATACGGACTAAAAAATCTATTTAAATTCTATCTCATTGATGTATGGGTGTGCAGATAGATCTTTGTGTAGAGGATAGATTTGTTTTCCAGGTAAATGATGAATTTTGATGGATGAGAAAGATACAGGATGGTACTTGAGTGTGTGAGACAACTTAGGGGTAGCAGGATTTGGATCTGCAAGCTTACAGTGTGATCTTTGTGAGAAAGTTGTGCTGTAAGTAGGCATTCTTTAGTTGCTGAACCTTCTGTGTCTTTATTGCTATTGTATGGTTAGGTCTTTTAATTTGTGTTGATAGTACTTTAGCAATAGCAGCAACAGTTACATTTGGCAGTGTTTCTTAGATGGGGTCTATTCAGCACATTAGCCCAGGGTTGATTTACAGGGAACAGATGATGATTCCTGGGGCACATCTTTGTGCTAGCCTCACGTTGGTCACACTAGCAGAGATTGCAGGTTTAGTAGAATAATTAAGTTTAGACGAGGCAGAGGTCTCATTGGACATCTCATGGTGTCAGGGATGTTGCTGGTCCAGTCTGGTGAAAGGCCAGCAACCCAGCGATGACTTCTGGTGGCACACAGAGTGTGAGTGGAAATGGCTTCTGCTAGTCATCTTCGCAAACTTCCCCCAGGTGGCACTGAAGTCTGAGTGGGTGTGAGGGTTCAGATTCTGCTGTGATGAGACTGTTCTGCTGGATGTGCTGTGGCTTTATTGCTATGGTTCAGTCTCACTGAATTAATTTTTTTAAAAGTATGTTTAGTGTGTTTCTAAGTCCTAGTTACTTAAAAACATGGTGAGCTTTGAGAGGGTGTTAATGGGGCTGCACTGAAATTTAAACGTTTGAAGTGGATCTGTCATGTCTTTTCCTGTTGTAAAGGCAGTAATTATTGAGAAGGGCTTTGTTCTTCAATAAAAATCCATTGCAGTGTATATTGAGGAGCAACAATAATGACATACCAAAGTTTATACTGATAGATCTGAAGAGACCTATCTTTGCAAGACAGCTTGGTTTCAGTCTGTCATTATCCAAGAGAGATAAGGAGATCATAATCCCAGATTATTAAGACTAAAGCACAGCATGTAGAAGTGTATCCTGGTCATTCTGCCTGTCGGTTTAGTAACTTGTGCATCAAAAAAACTACAAACCACGAGGCTGAAGTCACATAGAAACTTTCTGCACTGAAGTATTGTGTTTTTTGTTTTCTTTTCAGACTCCAGCATCTGATGCAGCAGTAGAGAAAGAAGCTAAGTCTGAGTAACATCTGGTACCAGGTCTTTAATTGGTGGTCCTTATACCTTTCTTGTACAATTCAGAGGAATATTTTTATCAACTATTTTGTAAATGCAAGTTTTTTAGTAGTTCTAGAAAACAATGTTTTTAAAAAATGAAAGAATCCCAACTCAGCCCATTTTTTTACATATTTAGATAAGTGTAAATGCTTTTTTTAAGTGGTAAAATCATGTACCGGTTGTCTGTTTTCTATGAAACCAGAAATTAGTGGCACGTTACTTTTAAGGATTGAGAGAGAGCTTTGAAGCCTTGATTAGGCTTCATGTTTCATAGACGGTGAGGGACAGTTTTTCTATGCTGTTAAGTGAAGCATAACCCAGATCAGACTTTGGAATTCATAAAGATATGTTGAGACTGTCTTAACATTTTAGTTACTTATCTATGGTTGTACCATCAGTAGAATTGCTATCTAATAAAACTGCTCCCTAGTGTTGGATTTCTTGCTGAGTGATGTATATCTGTGACAAAGTTATTTTTGGTAGTTGCAGCTTTATTGTTTTTCAACAACTTTGTAGCTGTGATGCGAAAGAGTGGAAAAGTACATCTTTACATACTGACGTAAGTAAAAGCTTCTGCAGTTTAACTGGTCGTGTCAGTATTTGGGGTACTGGAACTTCCCATCCAGTTTTATAGACAGCTTGTCTAAACCATCAAATGAAAAATATTTGAGATAGTCTTAGGAAAAACAAAAATGGAATTACAGTTTCTAGATTTAAAAAACCGTGTGAATAAAAACAATTGTAAAATTGTTGATAGTGTCTGTGATCACCAAACAAAAGCCAAATAAACCTTATGAAAGGATATTTCTGTAACTCCTGACTATGACAATGCACGATCAAACTGGTGTATTTAGTTTTTATTCTGTTTTTATTTAAATGTGTTCTTAATGTCGTGGAAAATGTCCTTTTCAAGAGCGGCAAACAGAAAACCATAGTGGCACTCTTGATGTGGATTTCAGGTTTGAAAGCTGATAGCCTAGTCTGCTTCTGTTGCCTTAAATAAACAGAAGTCTTCACGAATTAGTAAACATCAGAGCTTTTCATCCGTTGGACATACTAAGAGTTTGCATACATGCTCCTGTGTGAACAGCTGTTATAAGGAAGATGCACAGAGCAATCTTCTCAAAAGTTAACTGATCAGATGGTGATGCTGTTGCGCTGCATCCATATTGGAACTTCCTCAACTCCTGCCTTAAAACCAGTAAAGCTTCCCTTGTCTGCATAAAAATGAACCCAGTCCATAAACTTCCCCAGGCAGCTGAGTTCTTGTGATGGAACCTGGAGAAGTAGAGCTGCGGGATAGCCTGGGCTGCAGCAGAGAGGCAGGTGTGAGGAAACCTCCCTTGTGCTGCTGTGACCAAGCGCACCTGCTATATGGGGGTGCTGGTTGACAGTATCATTTTGAATAAAATACACCTGTGCTAAGAACTAATTCATGTAAAGGTGTAAAACAGTCCTGATCTTTCTTCGCTGTTTTAGAGAAATCAGTCTTGATTAACAGCATTTCATCAGGAAAGATGACCTGCATGAGGGGATTGAATCTACCCTTAGTAAATTTGCAGGGGCAGGACGGTGTCAGTGTCATGGAGGGTAGGAAGATGCTGAGAGATCTGGACAGGCTGAGTCAATGGGCATAAGCCAATGGGATGAGGTTTAACAGGGCCAAGTGCAGAGTCTTGCATTTTGGCTATAATAACCCCCAGCAGAGCTACAGACTGGAGGATGAGTGGCTGGAGAGTGACCTGGCAGAGAGGGATCTAGGAGGATGGGTTGACAACTGGCTGAACAGGAGCCAGCAGGGTGCCCAGGTGGCATGAAAGGCCAATGGCATCCTGGCTTGTATCAGAAATAGTGTGGCCAGCAGGATGGGATGTAATTCTCCTGTACTGGCAAGTGGTGAAGCCTCCACTCGAGTACTGGGGACAGTTCTGGCCCCTTGCTTCAAGAAAGACCTTGAAGTGTTGGAGTGGGTTCAGAGGAGAGCCTGAGGGAACTGGGGGTGTTTATCCTGGAGGAGTCTCAGGGGGGACCTTATAACTCATATGAAGGGCAGTTGTAGAGAGGTGACAGTCAGGCTTTTCTCAGGCAACTAGTGACAGGATGAGAAGACATAGCCTGAAGCTGCTCCAGGGGAGGGTTATGTTGGATGTTATGAAGCCGTTCCTCATGGAAAGGGTGATCAGACCCTGGAATGGACTGCCCAGGGAGGTGATGGAGTCCCCATCCCTGGAAGTGTTTGAGGACAGACTGGATGTGGTGATGTTAGCTGATAGGCTGGGCTCTGCCAGCCTCAGTAATTCTGTGGTATTACTTAACCTTAAAATAAAACAATCAAGAGCAGCATCTCTTCAGTTCTCCTACAGAGCACAGCTGTTCTGGGGGTTGTTTTTTTCCCCACTTCATGTGATTTTGCTGAACTGCAGCAGGTAGTACCAGCAGGAGATTTTCTTACCAGTCTGATGCCAGTTATAAAACTGTCAACTCCATCTTGTTAGGATTCCAGATCAAAATGTAATGTTTATATTTTTTTGTCCCTTGACAGAGAACTTGTTTGTGTTCTGAAGAAACACCTGCAAGCACCCCATCTGCTTCCTGTGCATTTTTGGTGCCTTTTTCAGTTGTGATGCAGTTACTTCTAAAAAAACACTTGACTTTTACCTCTAACTCCCTTAAACAATGCTTTCCTTTGAGAAAACACTTGACCACTGGTATCTCTGATATCTAAGCAGTGTTTAACTTTACCTTACATATAGTATATCCCTACCACTGGACCACAGTACATTTCTGGTCCTTCACCACAGCTGTGTTCCCAGCAGAGCAGCCACCTGGCTTTGTCTTCAATTCTTGAATATTCTGAAGCTGAATTTAACTCTCCTGCTTTCCCCCACAGCCCCACTTCCAGTTAGCTTGTTAGTTTGATTTTGCAGCAGCGTAACATTAGAATCATAGAGCTCACTGTGTTTGAAGGGACCGTTAACCGTCATCTAGTCCAACCCACCTGCAGTGAGCTGGGACATCTTCAACTAAATCAAGTTGTTCAGAGCCTTCTCCAGTCTGATCTTGGATGTTTCTAGGGATGAGGCTCCACTACCTCTCTGGGCAACCTGTTCCAGTGTTTCACCACCCTCTCTGTAAAATAACTTCTTCCTTTTATCTGCTTTAAATCTGTCCTCTGATTGATGGCTGATGGTTTAGTTTAAAACCATCACTCCTTGTTCTGTCACAGTAGGCCTTGCTAAAAAGTCTGTCTCCATCTTTCCTGTAGACTCCAAGTACCGAAAAGCTGCAGTAATGTCACCTTGGAGCCCCCTTTTGTCCTGGCTGAACAACCCCGACTTGTAGCCTGTTCTCATAGGAGGTGCTGCAGCCCTCCTCTGGACCCACTCTAAGAGGTTAATACCCTTGTGTTGAGGACCCCAGAGCTGAATGCAGTACTCCAGGTGGAGTCGCAGCCCAGTGGAGCAGAGGGAAAAATCCCCTTCTTTGCCCTGCTGGCCACACTGCTTTTGATGCAGCCCAGGCCTTCTAGGCTACTAGGGGGCATTCATTATTCCCTGGTTTTGGCAATGCAAGACCACCAGTGAAATGACACTAAACTGCAGGTACATTCCCTAACACAGCCTCTTGTTACTGAGTGCCCACTTTTAATGTGTTTTGAGTCTGATGTTGAGACACTGTTATTTTGAACATCTCTGCTGTTCAAGTTACTGTAAGAGGTCTCCAATATTTGCTTTTGGGGGCAACATTTCTTTTTGATGGATGTGAAAGGAGTCAGCAAGTGTCTTATCAGCTACAGCATCTCTTGGCAGCCAACAGAATTTTCACCTTGGAGGGACAGGACAGACATAGCATCAAGAGCAAAGGAGCTTTAGATCTAAGCAGCGTAGCCGGCTTGCTGTGGTGAAGAATTAACATTTCCTAATGACCTAAAGTCCGCCTAGTAAATACCTAGGTGAAGTGGCTCTGAAATTTGATTGATTCTGCAACAGACACTATCGCTCTTCCACATGTGGCACGAAATGCAAAAAAACACGTGGAAAAACCCACCAGGAGTTTTATATACTGTCACTAGATGTCAGTTCTGTCTGGAGAATTGGAGTGCAAGGCCTTTAAGCTCACCTGACAAGAACTTCCATGGTCACGCTTCGGAAAAAGCATTGTTTCCTGTGCAATACCAGGTGCGTTTACTCTGTGCAGCCAAGGAGCAGGGTGACGGTGAACACAGGTTTGCCTGTAGCACTGTGGGACACACATAACAAAGAAACATCCCTTTCAAATACACCATGAGAACAGGGTTCCTTTGAAGTTAATTATATGTTGCTACTGGGTGTTGTAGTTAAAAGAGTGCCGTTTCATACGTGTTAGTGTCAAACCGACCACAGCTGTGTAAGACACGAACACACAGAGTGCTGAAGTGTGTCCAAGCTTAGCTAATGAATGCTGATTTGCTTGGCAGTTAAGTCCAGAGGAACGCAGGTGGCCTTGAAGAATGATGCAGCTGAAGCTCGCAGTAATGCAAGTAGGCTATTTTTTTCCCAAAGCTTTTTGTTTTCATGGACAGAATACTCATTTTTCTTCTTTTACTTAAACTGTGCCACAGGAGCACTAACCAGGCAGGTGGTGATGAAGCAGCAGTTTGCCTTCTAGGACATGTCTGGGGAAACTGCCCACTGCTGGGCCTGCACCTTAGGTGTGCAAGGTTCTTTGTTGAAAGCCAAAAACACATCAGAGGCACTGAGATTAATAAAACTCACACATCAGTCTCCAGTGATACCTTACAGTATTTTACTTCAAAGGTTCCAAAACTGCGTATCAGGCCAACACAGGTGGGAAATGCAAAAAAAGGCAGCAGATGGAATTTTAAAAAGCAGCATGAGTATAGTGATGGCTGTATTACATGAGAATTCACATTTGGCTGGAATCGAGACAACTGAGAAGAAAAAAACACCATGCATAAACAGGCTCCCAAAGCCAGTTAGGGCAGAGCTGGCACTGGCACCCATTTGCAGGGCCAGCTGTGGGGCCCATAGGAAGGTGATGCCAGTGATGCATGATTAGAGGTGAGATAATCTCCCTTAAATTCAGGGTGTCCGAGGTGCCCCCAGCACTGCCCCATGGAATCCAGACATCCACCCGAAGCGGCAAACAGGAACCAAAACACAACCCATCCTGTGTGAAACCTTACTGATGAGGTGTGGTTGCTCGCACACTTGAGATTCTGCCCGAGCTGTGCTGATCCGGCAGGAACCACGCAGTACCCCCCCTCTCTGCCTGCCAGGGGCGCTTGCGGGGCGGCGCACTTCAAGGCCAAGGCCCGGACCCCACTTTGCCCACCCCTGAGCACCGCATCGCCCCGGGGAGCCGCAGGCCCCGCAGCCGGCCATAAGGGCTGCGCTACAGCTTGTCCCCGCCGATCCGCAGCCTGCAGGCGCTGAGGGCTGCAGGAGGCGAGGCCAGGCCTGGGCAGAAGCGGCGGCACGGAAGCCCCTCGGCGCTACCGCCGGCAGCTGCGAGAGTCACGCAGCCCCCACCCGCCACCGCCAAACCAAAGGCCGCGCGCGCGCGCGCGCCAGAACGCGCCGCGTGACACCTCCCTCCTCCGCCCCCCTGCTACGCAAACAGCCCCGCCCAGCAACGCTCCGTCACCAATCACCTCCCTGGCGGAGCAATCCTTCCGCGTCCAGGCCTCTCCGTGGCGCACCGGATGCTTCTCTGCTCATTGCTCGCCCCTACCGCCACCTCCGCGCCTTCCCGCAGCTCCACGCACACTTAGTCTTCCCCTTCCCACTCCCAGTCGGTCTCCGGGTCAGCTTGGGA
>VZRI01005107.1:94672-176783 GCA_013397515.1 Upupa epops | reverse complement strand
CCCAGCGAAAGAGAGCGCGAGTGAGCGAGCGGGCGGGCGGGCGGGCGAGCGGCAGCCGCCGGGACGGTGCCGCTATGGCTGAGTCCGCGGCCTCTTCCAACTCCGGCGGCGGTGTGTCGCTGCCACTCATTGAATCAGGTAAAAGCGCCGGGACGGGAGCGGCTGTGGGCCAGGGCGAGACCCTCTGCCGGTGCCGCCGCCGCTGCCGCTCCCTGCCGCCATCTTCCTCACCGTGATGATGAATTAAGAGTCACCCCGGGGGCTGACCCCTCTTCCCCGCCCCGGACTCATCCCCCGTGTCTCCTTGTGTCTCTTGCAGAGCTCTACTTCCTCATCGCCCGGTTTTTGACCACCGGGCCGTGTAGGAGGGCGCTGAAGGTGAGTACGGGCTGCCGCACACTCACCTGGGCGCACAGGCTCCCAGCCCGCGGCAGTTCGCTGCGGCAGGGAGGGTTTAGGGGGAGGGTGTGAGCAGCCGGCGCCCGTCCTCCTGCCCCAACCCTTCTGCGGCAGCGGCCGCTTGAGAAGCCGGAGGCTTATTCGCCCCTAACTCCCTGGATTTTTTTTCTCCCCTTCTCTCTGCAGGTGCTGATTCAGGAGCTGGAGCAGCACCAGGTGTGTGTGGGCTCTGATGAAATCGCCTCTCTAGTTGTAAAAAGTTTCCTAGTCATTAAAGTTTCTTCCACTTTCCCAACTTTCTTTTTTTTTGCCCTCCACACACGTTGTTTTGGATGCGATCTGGCCCTCCTTCCCCTTTAACCGCTCGCTTTTTTTTTTTCTCTCCATTCATAGTTGCTTCCCAAAAGGTTGGATTGGCATGGAAATGAGCATTATAGGAGTTATGAAGAACTGGTGAGAACCTTTTTAAAAACCACGATTTTAATGCCGTTAGACCCTTTACCTTTAAAACTGGTCCCGAAGCTTTACCAGCTTAGCTTCAGCTCTCTTAAAACGTGGGAGATATTTTGGAAAAGGCCTTTAATTTCTTTATAGTAGGTTAACAAAAACACGAATGGTGTTTTAAATTGAGGATATTGTTTACATAGCAGAGGTGGAGCTTGGCGTTGTGCTTTGGTACATGCCACTGCCTACATATAAGGGAGAACCAATCTGAAGCGAGGTTTCATTTCACAGTTTCACGAGTAAGTTTGTTACGCGTGTTTTGATTTGACGGTATTTATTTTCTGGTTGGCTTCCTTCATCGGTCCCCTTCAACAGATTAGGAAATGAAATCGCTGTTCAGAAATCAGGGGTTGGCAGTTCTGGTGCCTATGAGTATGCTCTTTATCTCTGGGTACTTGCTGGTCATAGCTTTGTTGCTAAATATTTGAAGGATATGACTGATCTCTCAACAGTGTGTCCTTTATGCCTTCTGCAGCTGACAGTGTCTGCTCAGAATGTTTTAACTTGCATCCGTACCACAAAGGAAAGCTTTCTCTTGTTTTATTTTACTTCTTATTAAATGGCAAATTATATTTGTCTGTTGAATCTTGCGTTGGCCTGGTGGTGCTGCCTGCTCTGTGTGGGTTTGTCCTGCTTTGTTATAGCTGATCTTGTTTTCTTTAAACAGATGTTCTCACTTTCTAGGCCCCCCTAAGATTTAGGTGTTCAGTGTGAATTGACTTGTCCCTTACCCATCAGTTTGTGTATTGTAGTAATTAAATACCCCTCTTGTGTAACGCCTGAAGAGCTCAGCATCATATTTGCATAGAGGAGTGAAATTGTGCTTAAAATGCTTTTGTAGTTGTTTAAGTGCTGCTTAAAATGATAAACGGGATTCAGTTTCTTGTCGCTGTGGTCAGTTAAGCAAATGATGTTTTTAATAAGTGCTTTTAAGTCTCTAAAAAGCCTAGTCTTGTGAAACAGGAATACTTCTGTGATCTTGAATTTGGCAGGCATAGAAGTAGTAATAAGTTTGAAAAGGATTATTTGTTTTGGGTTTTTTTTGTTGTTGATTGGGTGGTTGTGGCTTGGTTTTTTTATAGGGCAAGAGAGCAGAGCCTGAAGCTGGTCCAGGGGAGGGTTAGGTTGGATGTTAGGAAACCCTTCCTCATGGAAAGGGTAATCAGACCCTGGAATGGACTGCCCAGGCAGGTGATGGAGTCCCCATGCATGGAGATGTTTAAGGACAGACTGGATGTGGCACTTAATGCCATGGTTTAGTTTGTGGTGATGTCAGGTTCTAGACTGGGCTTGATGATTTCAGGGGTCTTTATCAGCATCAATAATTCTGTGAGATGTAATGGGGTTTGTGGCTTCAGTGCAGTGTTTATTATGCATACACGGTTGTCAGACTAGTTCTTCAATACATGCTGCTTCTACATGTCTTTTCTGTGCCATTTAAAAGAAATCTCTGCACAGAATAATAGCATTTCAGACTATGACTGGATGCCTTCTGAAGGTTTTAGTTTCTGCTTTTGAGGGGCTTTGGGAACATCTGATGTCGCTGAGTATCCCACTGGTTTCACTCTTGAGTTGGCGGAGAGCACAGACAAATGCAATCATGTGGTTCAATTATTTCTTCTCCTCTTTGTTCATCATGGAATTGGAGCAAGCCTTCAAAATAGCTGTTCCTTCCAAATTCTGAGTAAAACTACTTAAAAAGGAAACGAATTACAAGGTTTTGTATGCATGCTTCCATTAGGGATTGCATTTGGAATATATGCTTTCTGATGATGGCATGCAAACAAAATGGTTTGTAGGGCTTGGCATAAAGCATACTGAGCTTTCTACCCTTAATGTCATGATTGGTGCTGTTCTGTACCACTTCTACAGGCAAAATTTATAAAGAAATGATGAAAAAATGCATTTTTAAAAGATTTGGGCTGTCAAGTATATTATCATTAGTGTTATTAAGCACAAGTCGCATAGGAACATATCCAGGCAAGTTTTAAACATCTCCAGAGATGGGGACTCCGCAGTCCCCCTGGGCAGCCTGTGTGGATGCTCCGTTACCCTCACTGTGAAGAAGTTCTTACTGATGCTTGTATGGAACCTCCTATGTTCCAGCTTGCACCCATTGCCCTTTGTCCTATCACTTAAGCAGTTGCATGATAGTATAGCTATCGTACTGATGTTATCACCTAGATACACAACCCCAACATTTTTATACATTTCTTGGATTTCTATGACTGAATCAGGTTTTAGCTTGTGGGTTAAATCATACGTTTTCAATACTCTGTGCATTTGGGCAACTTTTTGTTGAACAGATCTTGCATGACAGCATGTGGTAACCTTATTCTCACTATTCTAATGATGGGATCAACCCTGCCAGGATTTTGCTCATCTAAGTTTGATCAGAAGGCTGAGGGGGAATAACATCAGAAGTACAAGCTCGTTCTGCCTTTGTTCTGAGCTACTCTGGCAAGAGGCTGCATACCTGTATTGGTGTGGCCCTCTGCCTTTGCTGAATGTGTTTGGCTGGGAACAGTCTGGCTGCTGAAGTAGCAATGTGGCTTCTGAGTCTGACTGGTTTTTCAGTGGGCAGATCAGAGAGTGGAGTGAGTGGAGTAAGCATGTGTCTGTTTGTGCCTGCTGATTCAGACCTCTGCAACAGTATAAATTTATGATTCTGATGGCTTGGTTTACTCCAGCCTGTGTAAACTCTACTTGGCGTGTTTGGCTTTTGTATTATTATGATTGACTTTACAGTTAGTTGAGAGCTTATTTTTTCTTCATTGAACTGCCAGAAAGAAGGGGGGGGGGGGTTGGAATAATCCAAAACCACACACATCTGTTCTTGACTGAGACATCTGAGTGTGTGTGGGTGTAGTTTTTCAGACTGTAAGATGTAGATAGGATGGGATCCTTCCTGAATGGACCGATGACTGTTTTGTTCCTTTGGGTTTAAGGAAGTAGGGCAGTCTTGTGCTATGCAGTACTGGTTCTTCAAGGAAACTATTTCCTGAGAGATTATACTTGCACCTATTTGCTGTTTACTGCAGAAGTATTGCATGACTGAAGTACTAGCGGCATAAATTCCTGTCCTGATTACAGCAAAATTCTCAATGAAATTGAGTTCTGAGCGTTTGTATTCTATTTTTTATTTTTAATAATAAATAAATGGGGAGTTAGGTGAAAACCCTCAACAATGAGTGCTACACATGTGAAAATTGTAGTCATTAGCAAAATGCTGATGTGCAGTAAGTTGTTTTACTGCAGCGCTCCTGTTCTTGGAGAGTACTTGCTGAATTTACCAGACCAGAGCTTAACAGCATTGATTTTTATTTGTAATTTGGATTTTAAAATATTTAAAAGGTATTTCCTCTTCCTGTTGCTATTGATGTTGTTAGATTCATCTGTTTCCGAGGTACCACATGTTATTTTTAAAACTTCACTTTCTCTCAGGTGCTGGCCAATAAACATGTGGCTCCAGACCATTTATTACAAATTTGCAAGCGTGTTGGCCCATTACTGGATAAGGAGATTCCACCCAGCATTCCAAGAGTGAATTCCTTACTTGGCGCAGGGAGACAGTCATTGTTACGGACAGCAAAAGGTATGGTTTGTTTATTATTTGAAATGAGTATGATATGTTTTCATAAGCATACGGTGAACACCTTTGGAATACTTAAAAACAGTGAGCTTTCACAAAAATCAGCCCCGAGTTCTGTGTTTCATCAGGCAAAACACCAGCAATCTGTATGAACGGTGTAATTCTGTGTGAATTGTGAAGAGAAGGTTTTAAAAAATGTGTGTCAGAAGAATTAGTGTTCCTGTGAATGCTGAGGCTGTTGAACATGGCCAGTTTACAGTGCCACTGCAATGTAATGAATCATCAGGACACAGGTGCTACTTCTCTAACATCTCCCAGCGTTCCCAGTAGTGTTGGCTCATGCTGGGTTTGAATGTGGTCTGTGTTATAGTCTGTTCATTGCAAACATGGCACAGTAACATCAGTTCTGTGAACGTTTTCTTTGTCAATGCAAATGATGACAAAATTAATGTGAGTTGTGCACGTACGCTGCAAGAAGGTCCTTGCCCATAATGTAAAGGGAATGGCAGGCAGTGCGTAAGCACATACTTTGTTAAAGTGCATTTGAGCTTCAGACTGGAATCTTTGAATACTTTTGTTACAAAGTTCTGTTGGGTAACTAAATGCTGTGATGTGGGACTGGTTATGGAAGACGACTGTGGTTTCAGTTATCTATCCCTGCTTTAAAGCGCGCACAGTGAATGACAGTGACTGCTCCATCCTGAAAATCAAGACTGCAACTACTTCAGTGTGAATGTGTCAGTGTGGGAAGTGGGGGAATGTTTGTTGGTTTGTTTTTTTTAAGAATCACAGAATTGTCTGGTTAGAGGGAATTTTTTGAGGTCATCTAATGACAAAATCTAGTACTAAAAATGTTCAATACATATTTTATAATAAATATAATGAAAATGTTAAAAATCTTAAATGCTTTGCACCAAGAATGACTACTAGTAGGAAACATTTTACAGTAAAGTTTTGTAACATGAGCTGCAGGTGCCTCACCATTTAGGTTTATTTTAAAGTCTAGTGATTGGGTGGGTGGGTGTCACTTAATATAATAGCAGGAAGAGAACTTTTCTGCAATGCTGCATTGTTTGTAGTTGAAAAAGTTTTGGGACATTTGGTGTTCTCATTTTTTTCAGCTGTATCTGAGCACTGTTCTTTACTGTGCAACTGCAGCTCACTTGGTGTTTTTAACATGTACTTATATTGGTTTTAAAGATTGCAGGAACACTGTTTGGAAGGGCTCTGCATTTGCTGCTCTTCATAGAGGAAGACCTCCTGAAATGCCTGTGAACTATGGCACACCACCAAATCTTGGTAAGCTGTTTTCAATGTTTAGAGCATCTGCTATGAGCATATGATGTGTATTTTGGTAACTGGCTTTGTCATGACACCGAAAATTGCTCCTCAAAACTGGATTTGGAGCATTATCTACAGAATATTGTATGACTTCATGGGACTGATGTATTTGTTACAAAGGTCCGCTCATAGCAGCAGTGAGACAGTAGCCTCTAGATGATGTAGTTTTCTTTGATAAAGGCTCTGTACTGCAGAAAACACAGATTCTTCTCCTGTGCATAGAACTTTTGTGATTTAAGGTATAGAAAGCCATGGGAAAACAAAGATAACATTTAGCACTTTGGAGACTGAAGTTTTGACCGGGGCAATTTTAAAATGCGCTCCTATTTTTGTGTGTTAAAAAATTGAAAATGCAAAAAAGACTTGGACTTCATAAAATTTAAAAGTCACTTCTAGTAAGTCCTTAAGTAATGTATTAATTGAAGTTAAAGAAAATCATGTTCCAGAATAGACCTGTTTTAAACATCAGTACATTCATTCTTTGTTTTCTTCATCTTCTAGTGGAAGTACATCGAGCAAAACAATTAACTGGGTATGCAAAGCTCAGTACTTCATTTCCGAGAAGTATGTATCAGCATGTCAAGATGCACAGACGGATCCTTGGTCATCTTTCCTCTGTATATTGTGTTGCATTCGATAGGACTGGACATAGAATATTTACTGTGAGTGGATGAAACAGATCCAAATCTGAGTATTAGTTCTAGACAGGTGCAAGGAAAATAACTTTGCAATGCATGATTGTGGTAAAACTTGTGAAGGTGGATATCACCAATGTTAAAATGCAGCTGATTAGCTCAATCACTGTGCTTAAATAGCACAATTTAATGAAATGGAAGGTGGGTGGTGTGTAAGAACTTGTACTGACTGGTCATTGGTACTTAACATCTGGATGTTGTTGCAGGAGCTTTATTCAGTGATGTAGTTTGATGTTAAGCATGGTTTTGTATTCTTAAGTGACAGAGGAGAGAGAACTTCTATAGAAAAGTACTGTAAAGGATTTCTCTCAAAATTGTTCCAGGCCTTTTGTATTATATGATACAGATCTGTGGTGGCTGCAGTGTGATCTGAAGTATGAGCATTCTGGGGTTTGTCACGTTGGCCATATGACATGATCGTAGCATACAATTTTAAGTAGAAGTATAGTTTACCAAGCTGTGGAAAACCTGTCAGACTCTTTAAAGGAAGCCTCTAACTGTTACTCTGACATCTTTGAAAGTCCTTGCTAAGCATAATAAATATTTCTTCCTAGGGCTCAGATGACTGTTTGGTCAAGATCTGGTCAACTCATAACGGCAGGCTGTTTGCCACATTACGAGGACATTCAGCAGAGATTTCGGATATGGCTGTCAATTATGAAAACACTATGATTGCAGCTGGGAGCTGTGATAAAATGATCAGAGTATGGTGTCTAAGAACTTGTGCCCCCGTTGCGGTCCTCCATGGACACACAGGGTCTATTACCTCATTACAGGTATGTTTAAGTGGTTGTTTTGCATATTGAAACACAAATCACATAGGCAGATTATAAGCAGCAGCCAGTCCATGAAAACTCAAAAGGTGAATTTCACTTGATAACACAATATAGAAAGCTTGATGATATTTTAATTCAATAGTAGAAAACAAGAAGTAATTTGGGGAAAAAACCTGAACCAAGATGCTGTTGCACCTGATGGCAAAGTTAAGAGTCTATAGGATTTGATAGTAGGATGTAGGTTGATGGCAAACCCTAAGGTTAACTAGCTATCATATTGGTAAGAAGTAATCAGTTTCTCTGGTTCCTTTTTGAAACTGAGAAACGGCACCTGTAGATTCTTCTGTCTTTGTGCTGTAACTTCATGAAAAGGAAGATTACCTCATTTTATGTTTATGGGCAGTTCTTTGTGGTTGCTGTTAGTAGGATAAGAAGTACTTTGCTAAGTGTGCATCTTTGTTTTTCATGTCCAAGTGTGAAGAGCTGATGTTCTGTTTCTCCATGAAGGCAGACATGAGTGCTGAATAACTTTCACTTTTTCTGTCACTGTGGCTTTCACGTGATTGACGTTACAGCTCTGTGGCTGCCTGTGGGAATATTACAGTCTGAACATTTCAATAGTAGTGTCAAAAATTAGTCAAAACCACAGGAGATACCTACTTTAAAAAAAAGGAAAAGCCACAATGTTTTGTTCCCGTGGATTTAACTGAAGTTAATGACAGCAATCTTTCTTCACTTAAAAAAGATCATTACCTGTAAGAGTTCATCTGTTGTAACTAGAAATAATTTCTGGGAAACATTCTGTCTTGTTTGTTACTCGAAAATGGATGTGCTTGTTAGTTTCTGTGGGTGAGTGTTCCGATGAAGTATATGGCTCTTAGAATTTGTGTCATACAGGTGTTTGTCTTTTGAAATAACATGTTTTTCAGTTGCTGTGTTTCAGCACATTGTTAGTCTGTGTGCTCTTGGTAGTACTTTGGGTTCAGTCTTGTTTGACCTTTGTAATTCCTTATTTAACAGGTTAAACTAGTAGCTTATTATCCAGATTTGCCGTGTTTTCCAGTGAGACAAACAGGCTTGTGTTGGGGTCAGGAGTTGCAACCTGCCAGTTTGCAAAGCACAGTTCAAAAAATACTTCTGCAGGTTGTTTTCCCCAAATGCTGCCTTTTGAGAGGCATCTTCATATTTGCAGTTCCTGTGGCATTCACTGCACTTTTTAAAATTCGGTTTTTAGTGACAAAGACTTAGTTGGGGTATTTCTTTTGTTGTAGCATGGTGGATTTTTGAAGTGTTCTCAATGATACTGCAATTTAAATAAGTGCAATTTGTCTGGCCATTTCCAGCAGTAGTAGTAGTAATGGTTGAACAATGTAATCAAGTTGCGTATCAGGTAATTGAAACATAAACTGCGAACTTAAATTGCAGGAGTTGTTTTGTAAACATTGAAACTGATTGTTATCAACAATTGATTTAGTGGTTTTAGTTGAAAAATCTGAAGTACAGCAGAGGTTTTACTTCTTAGGAGTTCACAAGCAGTTGTTAAGTTCCTCTTTGTGTATGTGTCTGATAATTGCTTTCTTCTCTTTAGTTTAGTCCAATGGTGAAAGGTGCCATGCGTTACATGGTCTCTACTGGTGCAGATGGAACGGTTTGCTTTTGGCAATGGGATACGGATTCCATGAAATTCAAGTATGTAAATGGGTTCCTTATTAACTCCATCATATTTACCCTTTTGACTGGGTAAAAAAAAGTTGATTTTTGTTTGCGAATTGTGGAAATAATGTCTTAAAGTAATTATTTTTAAGCACTGTCACTAATTATATACTTTATACTTCAGTTTAAGTTGCTGTGTTCTCCTAGGAGATTAGTCAAATACATTAACTTCTTACTACAATAAAAGTACAAAAGTAGGACAGCTAGAATTGCTGACAAAGTAAATATTTTGGGTTGTTTTCAATAGGTTTGAGAACTTGCATGCAGACTGTGTTTGGGATAATTTCTGAATGTTCTATTTGCAATTGCTGTTCACCTGTAAACCTAAAAAATAGATTATTACTTTAAACAGGAGAGCTGGGATGATCAGTCTGTATCTAGTGTTGTGCCATTTAGTAGTAATTGTCATAAATGTTCCATTACAGCAGCTTTAGTAAGCAGAAGATTATTTCCTTTGATAAAGAGAAGGCCAGTTGAATAGAAAAGCAGTAACGAGTAGACCCGTAATGCTTGCGAGTGGTACAGTTTACTAGATTTGTCCTTGGTGTAATTTTTGGTAGCTGCTTTCTGTGAGATGATGACCATGTTAACTGAAAGAACGTGCACCAGACTTACAGAACAGGAAACCACTCGTTTAAATCACAGTTTTGCAAAACCTTAATTTCTGTAAAATGCTGTGATTTCACACAGCATTCTGCATTAGTGGTGTGTGGTAGACCTCACTTGATGTGCTGTTGGTGGTTTGTAATGTTGAGGGCAAGAGTTCAGTACTCGGATATATTAGAGAAGGAGGCAAGTCATACTTACAGAAGGATAAGAAAGAATAGACATTCTTTGTCATATTATCTTTGCGAGGTAATAGCACCTTGCAGAAAAAGCTGTGTGGGCTTCAGGTATCACTCGTGTGTGCACACAGTCATTTTGAAAAGTAAACCCTTATTACTCATCCTCCTGCACAAGACTTACAGACATATTTCTATGTATTTAAGAAAGATCTGTTACATAGGTGTTTGAAGAGATGTATCTTTATGTTTTGAAATGTTGATAAAAAGCCAAGCTTTGCTTGGCACATCCTGTTTCAAACATCTTTTCTTTTGAAGCAATCGGCCGGTGAAATTCACAGAGAAACCTCGACCAGGAGTTCAGATGCTTTGCTCTTCATTCAGTGTGGGTAAGTCATGTAAAGAACTGAATTACACCTTGTGATTTCTCTTCTTTCCTCATAAGTAGTTAATGTAATACTCTTGTAGGTTTTTAAAGCTGTAACAAACCTATGACTGTGTAGCCAGTAACTCCATGTATGGGACCTTATGGCAGCCTTGCAGTACCTGAAGGTGGCCTGCACCTTTACAAGTCCCTTTACAAGGGACTGTAGTCTTAGAATGGTTTCAAGGTGAAAGAGGGTAGATTTAGAATAGGTCTTAGGAAGAAATTCCTCACTTTGAGAGTGGTGAGGCACTGGAGTAGGTTGGTCAGAAAAGTTGTGGGTGCCCTGTCCCTGGTAGTGTTCAAGACCAGGTTGAATGGGGCTCTAGGCAACCAGGTCTGGTGAGAGATGTCCCTGCCCATGGGAGAGGTTGGAACTAGGGAATCTTTAATGGTTTGGATTGGAAGGACACCCTTCCAACCCAAACCATTCTATAATATTGTGACTTGCCTTAGCTTACAGTGAAAAGCTGTTGAATTGATTGATGCTCTGTTTGTTTTGCCACTGGTGATTTTATGGAAGGAAGTCACCTGATGCTTTTTTCATTTTTGGTCCACCTTTACTGGATTTTTATTTTTGTTTAATCCCTTAGTAGAAAGTTGCAAAATCAGTGAGCTAAGGTATCCTAATCAACAGCAGTGGAAGTGGTTACGGTCCACAGAAGGAGCTTTTGATTCTGTTGCCTTTTGTATGCAGGGATAATCCTAAAGATTTCTGCTGTCTAAAGAATACACCAATGTGTTTATAAAAGTGCCTTGTTCCTTGTCTGGGTGACTTGTGAGAATGCTGACTGCTACCAGACAGCAGGAAAGTTGAGAATTTCAAAACTGAAGTAGAAATCCAAGTGTAGCTTGTTAATGCTGTCAGGGTATAGCACTGGATTGTGTGTGAGGGTTCTGCTTTTTTTTAGGTGTTGTTTGTTTAGGGTCTTTTTTTGACAGCACAGGTACCAGGAGGCAGATCTTGGTATTGCTGCCACCACAGCTCAGTACTGGTGCTCTTACACTGGTTTACTTGTGCATCTCCCCTATTTGAAGCAGTTCACATGCCACGAATGAGAAATGGGCCACAGCAAGAATCAGTATGTAACTAGCCACATTCCCTACAGTTGAAGGCTTCTGTGCAGGGTTAGATGTTGCAGCATTTCCCTAGTTACATGTTTTAAATTTTTTGTAATGCTGGGTGTGACTGCTGTGGATCAGACACATACACATACCTTCCCCATACCTCTGTAAGTGGAAGAGGATTATAAAAGTGACACTTTTCAAGCTGTAGTGTTAGGTTTGTTTTAGCTTTTTTAACTAGGCATAGGAGAAATGCTGGTAATTTCTTTTAATTTCTTAAGCAATACTTAAGCACAGTTTGATTTTTACAGGTGGTATGTTTTTAGCAACTGGCAGCACTGACCATGTCATCAGGATGTATTATTTTGGCTCTGAAACACCTGAAAAAATAGCTGAATTGGAAAGTCATGCTGTAAGTAAGATGGTTAAATCTAATTAGTCACTATGAGCAGTACTGAAGGTGCAAGCCAGTGTTACTGACTTTGAAGTAATGTTCTTTTATTACGTATTTTTATAACTGTGGCTAAAATTCAGCCAGTCATTTCAGTGTGACTTGATCATTCTGAAGGCTGGAATGTCTCAGAGTGATGTTTAGATTTCTGTCTTTTCAACTGGAAGTCATGCACTTGTCTAATTTTAAGGCGTGTGGTTTGCTCTGTCGCTTCCCTCTGATGCAAGTGTGCCCAACCACCCACAAATTCCTGTATGCAGGAAGAATGCAGACTGAAAACGTGGATCTCATTACTCAGGATATTTACCATTTGACACCTTTTGTTTTAAATCTTTGGGTAGGATTGAGTTTCCAGAATTCTACTTGTGTTCATGTGGACCTTCATTCATGTCTTCAGTGGTTGTCCAAGCTCCTTTATACTTCCTAAGTAATAAGTCAGCTTGCTGTTTTACACTGGTTTCTCTGTGTGCTTTATATAGCATTTATATAGCTGTCTTCACTTGCTTACTTGTTAAAGCTGGTATTTGTGAGAAAAATAACTTGTTAGATAAAATGCCGTTGCTTTTATTTGTGTAACTTGGTTTAGCAGGCTGTCTTCTAAGACGTCTAAAGTACACGTGGCTTACATTTGTGTGCTGACGGTTGAGTCACGCATTGATGCAGAAAAAATCTGTAGTTTTCCTATAGGGAAATCAGATTTTGTTGAACCATTAAAGCTCATTTAAGGGCAGGTTTTAAAATACTTAATTTTGATTGCCTTAGCATGTTTTGTCTAATACTGAATGTGACCATGTTACAGTGGTAAGGCTGGGTCAGTATGGGTTTGATAGCAGGAAAGACTTTAGCTCTGAAAGTGCTGTAGTTTTTATCATGAGAAAAGTGAATAAATAATTGTGTATTTCTTTCAGGAGTGTGTAAGTAGGAGTAGGAACACTATTGTAGTTGGCTTGGGGTATTGGAAATGCCTGTTCAGACACGAGCTAATTTTCTGCAAAGTTATTAATTATCTGTCAATCCTTCATATTTAATCAGGACATTCTTTTTAGAGCTTGTATTTTAAATGCTTGAATGGTTGGTGAATTCTGGGAAGTGTTTGTTAGACTTGCCTCACCTTGCAGTTAAATCTAGAAATTCTATAGTGTGCAGTTTTATTGTCATTTTGTGTTTTACTAAGTAAGCTTACAATTGTCAAACTGGTTTTAAAATTATCACTTCTAATGAACTGTATTATTTCTTACAGGACAAAGTTGACAGCATTCAGTTTTCTAACAGTGGTAATAGGTATGTTGAAAAATGCTCAAATCTGAACAAACAGTGTATTGGTTTGGAGTTCAGAATGAATCATTCGAATTATGAACATAGGATTGAAGCTGCATTGTGTCAGCTGTCTTTTTCACCTGAAATTGCACGCCAGGGAAAATTTGATGCAAATGGTCTAAAGTAAATTGTAATAATTTTTATTTTCTAGCCTACTGGTTTTTTATAACTAAATAGATTTAATAGATTTTTCAACTGATTGTTGTGGGGAGTAGCATTTTGCAAATTCAGTTTGTAGAAGAAAAACACACTTCCAGTACAGACTGGAGTCAAAATTGAACTCTGATGGTTCTATCCCTAATGAAGATGTGGATTTTAGCCTTCAGGGTAGATTTGTATCTGCAACCCCAAATTGCAGCTTTATTTTTCTTGTGTTTTTCTCTTTTTAAAACTGAGATAGCTGTGGCTAAGAATCCAAATATCCTATATTCAGTTTGAAGTTGTAGTTGTTTTCCTATTTTAAATGTGTTTTTGTGCAGTTATATGTGTCTTTGGAGGCAGTGTGTTGCTTGTGAGGGTTACTTTAAAGGACAGTGCTCCAAAAAAGGGAACTTTTTGTTTGGTGATACTATCTATAAAAAGCGTTTTAAGATTTATAATTATTAAAAGTGAATCCTGCCAAATCAGAGCAGACAAACTTTTTCTGTGTAAAATGCATCAGCTGTGTTTGTCAGGGTTGCAGTTAGTTTGTGGTGTAGGGAGATTATCTTTGCATAATCTAAAAGCTTTTGTTCCTGGGCTTCTGGAATGAAAGTTAATGTACACAGGTAACCATAAAGAATTCTCTGGCACACAAACTGAGGATTTAATTTATGTCAGTGTTTCATTGTGATGTTTATTTATATAGTGGTGGTATCTGATTCTGGATATGCTTTAAAGCAGATTCTTCTGAAGATTAATTAGCTATCTTGTAAAAAACTTATTCAAGGTTCATAAGTGGCAGCAGAGATGGGACAGCTCGAATCTGGCATTTTGAGCAGGCGGAATGGAGGAGTATTTTGTTGGATATGTCCGATCGATTACCAGGGTAGGTAAATTGTCTTTAAGTCTGTTGTGTCAAGTCACAGTCTGAGAAACTGTTAGAGCACACTACTGTCAAGGTAGAGAAAGCCTCAGCAGTATTATCATCAAGTGATGTAGTCTTCAGGCAGGGGGTGAAATGAGTGTTTTAGCGATGCAGTAACTTGCAAAAGTTTAGTCTGTGCTTGAATAAATACGTAAACATCTGTATACCTTTCCAATGTACACTGTGCCAAATTAATTACGTTTCCTTCATTAAGGAAACGCAATTAACGTGTCACAGCAGAAATAATTCGTTTATAGTAAAAATAAGGCAGATGATCACCTCTTCTCAGGAGAGATCGTGATATTTAAAAGGTGGGCTTAATAAAGGGCCAGTCTTTCTGACTGTTCATTGATTCTTTTGTATTTTTAAAACACGTTGAGGAAATATACTGGTGGCACACAGTTTTTGCCTGGCATCTCAAATGGGAAGGAGATTGTCATATGCTATGGAATAAATAGGCTAGAAATCGAGATGTGCTTTTTACAGTTGATTTGCTCCTAAAAGAATGAAGTTTAAAGGGAAAAGTTTCAAAATAATTTCAGTTTTTCTCTTGTTTTGATTATTAAACATTTTTCTGTATGTTGAGATTGAAATGGGCTAATTCAAAGTATCTCATGCCTGTTCAACTCTTTAAAATAGTGATACATGTTCAGAAGAAGACAAATTTATGAAGCCTAAAGTAACCATGATAGCTTGGAACCAAAATGATAACTATGTCGTTACGGCTGTGAATAATCATCTGCTCAAAGTGTGGAATTCCAGTACAGGGCAATTGCTTCATGACTTGGTGGTATGTAATTCTATTTGCTTTTTGAAGTGGATGGTGTTCTTAAAATTGCAATGATCTGAGATTGTAATTAGATCTGATGTCTTGAAAGCTGTATGTGAATGATAGAAGCTGATGTGGTTCTTGGAATTTTTTTTAACCCAAACTAGCTGCTTCCCTCTGCATTTGAACAATCCTTTCACTAGCTGTTGTGTTGAACTTGCTTCTTCTGTGGAATACAAATAAGTTTACACAGGAACATTCCTGCCCATGTCCAAGTTCACTGTCCTTTGGCAAAACTTCCATCTTTTTAGCATTCTTACTGAATCTAGGAAAGTATTACGTTTTGAAGGATAGTCTTTTGTGCTGCCTGGACAGCTCTCCTGATGTGTCACAGGTAGCAGTCCCAACAAACACTGGGATTTGTAAAAAGCGATGTACTTTTGGAGGGAGGGGTCTGACTTTTCCAAAACTCTGAACATGAGAGGAATATAGTGCAGTGACTTAGGCTCCACTGAAAGTATCCTATTGATGTAGACTATGTCCTCCTCTTTGCATGTGATGTGCAATTTTACATTCTAGGGGCATGCGGATGAAGTATTTGTCTTGGAGACCCATCCTTTTGATGCCAGGATAATGCTGTCTGCGGGTCATGATGGCAACATCTTTATATGGGACATTACCAAAGGCGTGAAAACAAAGCATTATTTTAACATGGTAAGAACTTTTTGAAACTGAATTTCTTCTCAACGTGCAGCAGTGTGGTCACGTACTAGTTTAATGCGTTGTCACTGGCATGTACACCTTCTGCAGCCACACAAAAACCAAACCAATAAAACCCACCAAAAACCCTAAGCTAGCCAAATTTTAGTGTGAGACACTCCCCATTAGACTAGGTTGCTCAAGGCCCCATCCAATCTGGCCTTGAACACTTCCAGCGAGCAAACATCCACAACCTCCATGGGCATCTTGTTCCACTGTCTCAGCACCCTCATTGTGAAGAATTTGCTTCTGATTTCCAGTGTAACCTCAGCCAATTCACTGATCTTCTGCAAAAGTGTTCCCCACTTCCTTACACTGCTGCTTTCCTGCAGGATTTCTGACTTGAATGTGGCCAGGGAGGTCTTGATAAGCTGCTGAGACAACAAGTGGAGCTTGTAGTTGGATGTGAAGTCTTGGGGGATCAGAACAGAACTTGACTTTCATTACAGTACCTGAGCTCTTCAGACTTCACCTGCTGATCAGGACTTTGTGAGATGTGAATAGTTGATAGCAAAGATTTTTGACTTCGTTACCTCAGATGTTCTTGTACCTCATTCATAGTAACTATTTTTCTTAACTGACATGAGATGCCATCTGAAAGGCTGAAAGGTCCTGTTTTAGACAATGATATCAAGAGTCTTATAGATAAATATTCTCTACTGTCTTAAAACTTACTCTGTTATGACCATAGGCAGTAGTGGATTAGTACACTTTGTCTTGAAGCACTTCTGTGACAGCTCATGTTTAACACTTGAAAATGGGTTATTTTCTTGGGGAATGAAGTTATGACCCAGTGTTCATGGTTGGGTTTTTTCTGGTTGCAGTCAATAGTGAGGTGATACTATTATTTTTCTTGAGCTTTAAGATTCCCTGTGCTTTTCTTGAATGTGGTCTAACAAATCGGTCTATTTTAACTGCAGTTTACTTTTAAGGAGTATACTAACAGCTAAAAAGCCTCAAAAAGCTTTTTTTTTTCTTTCTTAACAGTAAGTTTCCATACCCTTTAGTGCATCTTTTAAAATTGAGTGCACCTTTTAAAACTGTATGATTTAGGACTTAAGTTCACATGTCAAGGGAAAAAGACATAATCGGAAGTAACAGGATTATTTGTGCTTTAATGGAGGTATGTAAGAGGTGCATGACTGCTTTGAGAGAGTCAGTTTTAATTCTGTATTGTTTGCTACCAGAAAACGTTTGTCTAAGTCTCGAGTTTCTTTCTTTCAATCTAGATTGAAGGCCAAGGACACGGTGCTGTTTTTGACTGTAAATTTTCACCAGATGGGCAACATTTTGCATGTACAGATTCTCATGGGCATTTACTGATATTTGGGTTTGGATGTAGCAAACCTTATGAAAAGGTGAGTTCGGCTTTTTCTGGAAAGTCTTTATTCAAGCTTCTAACTGAAATTAGATTAGTTGCATTAATCATAAAGTTTTGTAGGGGAGCAGAATCTAAATGTGCCTTTGAGTTCTTCTGTACATACAGGTCTGCTACAGCAGAAACACTCAGTGTCTTAACATTCCCTGGGAGTACAAAATGTTTCTGGAATGCATTTTCATGTTATAGCTTGTAAATTTGTACGTTCAGTGTTCAACATCAGAATTGCTTTTGTTTTTAAAGCCTGGAAGTAGCTGAATGTTGAAAGATTGGAATGTAATCACAAAGCTTGTTGCACTGCTACCTAATTAACAACAAAGCAAACTGTTTGTATGTTAAGAATAGTTTAATGGTTTATTTCAATGAGTAGAACTTGCAGTTCTTTAGGCCTTCTGTTACTGTAGCACTTTGATTAAAATAAGCCAAAGTGAACATTCATCTAAAACTGTGAATTTTGAAATGGTAGGAAAATGTGCATGGACAAACGCTTTGTTTTTTAGAGTCTTATCAGCCCGTTTCATTTTCAGTTTGATAAACACATGCATTTCTGTTTTCTTGGAATAGCCTGCAAAAGTGCAACTCTGGCCTGTGCTTTGCTTTTCCTCATTCCCCCTTCAGTTTTGCTGTTTAAAGTTACACTGGTAATTCAATGTTGGTCATTTTAAAGAGTGTTTTTTTTCTTGCTCTGCATTCCTAGTTGAAATTGAAACTTACCTTGCCTCAACATTGCTAGAAGCAAAGGTTTTGCCTGTGACCTGATAATTGTGTAGCTGTTTTCCTTCAGCTACCTCAGTGGAATGGAGTGTTTCAGCTGCAGAAGAAAGTTCTGGTGGATATAGCATGACTAAGAAATCTCTTTACTTTGAGAGCTTATGTTGAGCACTAGATGATGATGTCCTTGAATAAAAACGAAGGAAACTTTTTAGAACAAAATGAGATGCAAAATATTTTATTTTAAAGTGTAAAGCAGTGCTTCTGCTTTAAATTACTTCAGAGTTTTGTAACCTAAAAGACATTTCCCCTGAAAAACCACTGTCAAATATAATAGTACTGAAATACCTGTACAGACTAATTGTAACTATGCATAACTTTTCTTACTGGGAACTTGCCTTTTCCCATTAAAGAGATTTTGGACATAATATTATCACTTGTTCTTCCCTGTTCTGTTAGGCATTAGAGTAAAAGATTTATCTAAAAACCTCATTTTTTTTTTTTCTAGATTCCTGATCAGATGTTCTTCCACACTGACTATCGGCCGCTTATTCGGGACTCTAACAATTATGTCCTCGATGAGCAGACTCAACAGGCTCCTCATCTCATGCCCCCTCCTTTCTTAGTAGATGTGGATGGAAACCCTCATCCTACAAAATATCAAAGATTGGTGCCAGGAAGAGAGAATTGTGCAGATGAACATTTAATTCCTCAGCTTGGATATGTGGCAACAAGTAAGAACAGTATCACTAAGAACCTCCATCCAGAAATTGGAGTTACTTACAGTAATTCTGAATGGGAGCAGAGTACTTGTGGCATTGGTGATGTTAAAATGCCTGAATTTTCTCACAGACTGTCATTTGTTTATGTTCCTAAACTGCTGAGAGGTCCCTGTGTGGATGCAGTTTTAAACAAGAAAAAGAAGTAGTGTTCAAAAGGATATCTGATTTCATTTCTGGGGCACTGTCATGCAGACTTGTATTTGAGTTGTGAACTCTTGTAAATGGCTCATTCAGAATAAGAAACTTAAATAATTTCAAGAATGGTTTTCATTGTGGTTAGTCGTAGGACATGTCTTGCTGGGATGTGATCACTGAGGTTAAATCATTTGCTCTAGACAATTAACTGACTCATTAAATTTATTTGTATTACGCTTGCAAGGTGATGGAGAAGTGGTTGAGCAAGTTATAGGCCAACAGACGGTTGACCAGGATGAACAAAACTTGGAACCCAGTATTCTCGATGGCATGATTAGACAGTTGCAACTAGAACAAGATCTAAGAAATGGAGCTGACCAAGAATCTGCTTCAGGTGGCCCACAAGGCGGGGAGGGAACACCTAGGAGAGGTAGGTACTTTGCTGGTAAATTTTTAAGTAAGTGTTCTGTCTCCCATGTGAAAGGTCTCAATTTTTGAGTTGTTTTGGGAGATGAAGTTTTCTTTAATACCTAGTTAAGATCTGTAGTCATTGAAATGTTGCTACTCTTGTGATTAAATAAAGAACATTACTTGTATTTCTTGCAAAGTGCAGATGTTTAGTAATATTTGTCAAATGCTCAAATAACATTAGAGGAGAATAACCATAGCTCTATAAAGGTTTGTAAAATTACTGTTTTACCATTATTCAAACTGGCTTCCCCTCCTGCTTCTGTAGAGATTTAAACCAGATACTCTTGTAGTTTTAATTACATAAGCTGAGCTCCAGGAAAAGTGCTTTTTTTGAACCTTGCTATATTCAGAGTCCTAAAAACCACTTCTGTTACATTACACTTCCTTTCACTGTATCATAGGCTTTTAAATCTCTCTGTATTTTCTACAGTGCACATAATTTCCTGAAGGTGATTAAGTAGCCAAATGATAATGGAGATGGACAATATGTAAAGTGCTAATTTTTTATAAGAGACACAGTTCCAATGGTTTTGTTTGTCTGTTGTAGCTTTTAGAAGACCAAGTCTTGATATCCAGTCTCCTCCCAATATTGGTCTACGACGTAGTGGGCAAGTGGAAGGTGTGCGCCAGATGCATCAGAATGCTCCACGAAGTCAGATGGCTACTGAACGAGACCTTCAGGCTTGGAGACGAAGAGTTGTTGTGCCAGAAATACCACCAAGCATCCTCAGGTCTGTAGACAGTTTACTGTGTTATAGATGTGACCGGAGAAAACAACCTGTTGTTTTTTTGCTGTGTCTTTTAGACCAGGTATAGAATAGATATGTGGTACAAATAGAGATAATTCATGTTATGGTCAACTGAGCTGAAGAACTTTAAATTGTAGAGTTCATTCAACAACAATAAATGAAAGTTTCTCTTGACAGAGATGATTCTCCCATATTTCAATACTGTAAGTCATCTTAAAGAACAGTTAGGTTACCTCTGTTCTTGCTTTTTGGGTTTTACATAAGAGAGTTCTGAGAGTGTGCTTTTGTGAGACCTTGTGGGGATGATGACAGCGGCAGTGAGCACTCGAAATGCCAAAACAGATAGCTACCAGAACACAGAGCTGTCATGAAAAGGAGAATTAATACTGATAACTAAATGTTTCTTTTGGTGGTACAGCCACATGTGTTGCCACATCTGTGAAGTTTTGAAAAGCTTTCCTGCTGTTAGAAGGTAGAGTGCTAGCCAAGAGAAGAGTATGGATTAAAAGTGCATTGCAAAATGGTTGTATTTAGTCTTCCTTGCAAATATCTTTCTTGGTATCCATTCTCTTTAATACCTTACAGGTATTTGAGCACTAGTGTCTGAAATTAACAGTAGAATGGAATTAGGTATTGGGGTTTTTAGATCCACTAAAGAGAACACATCATTTATCTTTTCAGCATTCTCAAAACAGATGTAGAATTAGGTTGCATTACTTTCTTGCAGGAAGCAAAATGAATATCGAATTGCGAAAGGAGAAGAAGAGAGAGCACTTTATTCAACAGAGAAGAAAAACTCATTTGAGTCCCTGATAAAGGTATGCAGGGGCTTCTAGGAAAATGGGTATTCTGTGTCTGGGGACAAGTTGTGCTTCAAAGATGACAGCAGATGTTTTCAGAGATGTGGTCTCTTAATTAGGTTCCCACTAATTCAGCTTCCAATTACTACAGGACAAAGTTTGACTTATTTTCATAAATACCTAGAGTTCAGTTTTTATTTCAGTCTTGCCTCCTCCTGACCAAGGTGTTCGCTAGTAGTTTGCACGGATAGGCTTGATTTCAGGCCATTCTGGTTTTACTTCAGTTAAGTCCTCTTTATTCATTAAAGACAGTTGTCGCAGATCCATGCTAAAGCATCAAAATGCAAGCAAGGATGCCTAAAAGCTAAACAGCTATTTCCATGTCATTTTACTTTACATCAGAGAAGTGTTGTATGCAGGACAGTGTTTTCAGGCTTGCCTCACTTGGAGTGACTTTTTAAATTAGCTACTTCTTGGAAAGATTGGTAAGAAGGAAAAACTAGTCATTGTACTGTTTTTATAAGATAGTGGCCTGGTTCACCATGGCTTTTGCAGTACAAAACAATTTGTTAAGAGATTTCTACTGCATGATCCTTTTAATTGTAGGTAGCTGAGGTTTTCTGATCCTCTTGGAATGACACGTTGTAGGCAGTTAACGTCTTGGTTCTGTAAATGTATTTGCAGGCAATGTGAATAGGCCTATCAGTTACTGTAGTTTATAAAGACACATTTCTTAGGATTGCTGCAGAAAAAAGCTTCATAGGAAGATTTGCTATGTCCATGCTTTATGTAACTTATTTTTTTATTAACTTCCTATATAAATTAGAGTGACTCTGAGTCTTCACTGATACAGTCTAAGCGTAGACTGCATAAACGGAAATACTTCCGAACACGGAATAACATTGAACAACTGGATTCTTCGGATGAGGAAAGAGATAACTGCTTTGGCTTGATAGAGCAGGTAAGTTCTCCTGTCTTCAGACTTCTGTTAAGTTCTCCTGTCTTCAGACTTCTGTATTTTGAATTTGATCTCCTCAGTAAGCAAAGCTTCATGCAAATGTACCTTGTCTCTTAAAAGAAAGAAGCAACCAAAAAACCCTCCAACCTCTTTATCAGGGTTAATTGTTGGCTGTTCTGAAGCCTGGTTACCTATTATAATGATGTCACTCTTTGTCATGGAACCGAATTTGCTGGGAATCTTGCAAATCAAGTCTAGAGACCAAGGGGGGAAAAGAGGCGGGTATATAATGCTGAGGGTGACTTTAAGTTTGCATTTTTTGGTGTGTTTCTCTGCTTCTCTGGGAAAACTTTCCAAATTTGTGCATGTTTAAGACTAGACATTACGAAGGTGGTTGATACAGCATTGTTATGGTCTGGTAATAATGTTCTTCCTGTTTATCCTGTCCAAGGCCTGATTGTGTGAAACAACTTTATGTAGGTAGTGGGAGCTTTTTAATTGTCATGTTGTGAGATGCTACAAATTACTGGTAGAACTGCTTGGACTGCTGTTGTCTTGCCTTGCATGCAGAGAGATCATCTAAATTTTGAAGTGGAAAGAGTAGAACAAGTCAGATTCGTTGGACTCTAGTCACTTGTTAAGAGTAGCCAACAAAATGGGGGGGGACATTCAGGGCGTAAGGTAATCTTGTAAGTTGAAGAATGGTATTCTTTGGAAATTCTTCTGTGCTCTATAAAAAACCCCATGTGCTTAAAAACAATAAATCAATTAATTAAAAGTTCAGCTTTTCCTTGTCTGGGAGTAGGTTGGAAGGGGAATTGACAAAAGGCTTTTGGCGCCTGATAAATTCACAGTATGCAGAATGCAAATAGAGTTAGGTGTAAATGCTACGAATACTTAAATAATTTAAAAGAAGTGATGTTAGATCTAATAATGTTTAATAATGCTGGAAGAAGCTGAGATTTGATGCAAATGGTGGTGGGGGAGGGGGTGTGCCTTAAACCTACAAATGGGTAGGATAAAAGGGAAGGATGAATGTCATCTGTGACAGGTGAGCACTGTGCATCTTGTACACTGCATTAATAGATTTTAGGGGGAAGACTGTAAACTTTGTTACTCTGAAAATGACAAGCAAAAACTCAGTTGGACTTCAAGCAGCATGAAACTTGAAGTGGCTAGTTAAATCTTGTTTTCATACTTACTAGTGCTGGAGTTCATTTTTTGCTTGACAAGATACAACTTGAGACACGAGCTGTGTGTTATATTGAGTAATTTTACTTACAGGAAACCTCTTTTAAGCATGAAGTTAGTGCAAATTGTTGAATAACAACTAGGAAGTTACAATATAAGGAATATATTTTGATGCATCCTGTCTGTTTGGCATTTAATTGTATGCTTGAATACACCAAATTACTGCTTGGTCAGTCGGTTGATACTAAAATGAGAAAAATCACCCAGCTCTAACTTGAATAACTAATGAATGAAATATCGTAGAAGTGCTGCTCATCGAACAGAATATACTCGTGTATGGATGGAAGATATGAGAATGTTTATTTATTGGTTCAATTTATAGTCTTTAAGGTCTTCCTTTGCATTCCCGTGAACTAGATTTTATTGTTTACAGTACATGACCTAATTACAGCATCCTGAGTCTGGAATTCAAAGGACTCAAAATCAGCTGCCACTTTAATCTGATAAGGGATGTGAACTTACTAGACTAGAAAAAATAGAACTGTCAGAAGGTAGAGTAGAGTAGAAGTGTTGCTTTGTGAAGTGGTGTTAGAGCAAGTGGATCCATGTGTGGCTAATAAAATGTGAGTTGGTAGACAGAAGCTGGAGATTAAAAGTGCACTCCCAAGGTTAACAGAATTAGGTGAAATAAGTTACAAAAAAATACTACTTTCATTTCCATTTTAACAACTCTTTAGCAGGTTTCTTTCTAATTTGATAATACACTGCTGTCTCCATTCACATTTGTGTATGATTGAAACCCTTACAAATGGGCTGTGAGAAAGTTTTGCATTTGCTCTGCTTGTTCTTAAATGTAGGAAACTGAGGAAAGCGAAGGCTTTGGCTCATCTGGTGAAGAGGAAGAATGGAGGAATGACAAGAAAAGCGACAGTGATAGTTCTAGGTAAAAAGAAACAAATCTCAGCTATTAATATAACGACCTTTACTTGAATTTTGGCAAATGAAAAGTTGTATGTAAGTTCTGTTGTACTTCGTATTTAATAGTATTTTGTAGGGTACTGTAGTTACCCCCTTGCGTTGTTATTTGTTGTGCCTTTTCATCCGAACAGTTGTCTTTTTCGGCTGTTTTGCTCAATGAAAGGAGAAAGGGTAGGCTGAAATGTTTAGTGTGTTTAGTGAGGAGTGGAGGTGTTTAGGTTTGGTTTGTTAATGAAGCAACTGTCAGTTGCTTGTTCTTATAAACCTTTAATTTTTATATGGTTAAATTTTATTTGGAATTGAAGTTACAGATAACTTTCATCACAATAGCTTTTTTCTGGTACTCCTTCTAGAACTCTATAATAGTAGAACTAAAAAACTCCTGAGAGAAAGAAATAGATAGCTATGAAAAACGCAAACGCACACCCATGAGATAGATATAGCTCTCTTAAAAAAATTAGTGTATGACTAGTATGCTCTTTTAGGGAGGGCTCTTGGGTAGTCCAGAGCTCCATTGCACAGCTTTCTTGAGTAAAATTACTGACACCAGAGTCTGCCAGACTGCAGGCTGCACACCTTGGGTTACTGCGTTCCAAAAAATTGCCTGGAACATGAAGGGAAGGAATTGTTACAAGAGGTCAAAGTAATTTTAGTTCTTTTGCTAGAGCTTTCAACAGCAATTTGTACCTGCGGATATTTGTCTTAATACGGCATTCTGAAATATTGACGACTTGTGTGCATTTTCCCTGACCCCATCCACTGTGGACAGTGATTCTTCAAGTAGATACTCTGACTGGATTGCTGATGCAGGCATTAACCTGCAACCTCCTGTACGGACTTCTCGACGGAAAGTTGTCAGATACTGCAGTACTTCAGAAGATGAAATATCAGCAGAGAAATTATCTCCCCCAAAGAGAAGGAGAAGAAAAAGGAGAAAAAAGCCCAAACCAAAAAAGCAGGAGGAGGTAATCCAGTTCATTTCTTCTCGCCTTTCTCTCTCTCTTAGACCTCTTCACTGGGATTAAACAAGTGTATTAGTGTTACCATTTCCAGTGTACCTTTACAGACCATCCAAGTGAAGCAATTTTCCTTTTTCAAATAAAAAAAGGATTCCCCAGGTTGCTGGTATCCAAAGGGAAATGTGACTAACTAACTGTAAAGAATCTTGGTCTAAACTCCTGTGCAACAGTGTGGTTTAAAGTAACATATTTTTGAAAACTTGGTGGTTATAGTCATTGTATTTCTGGTGGACATTTATACTTGGATTCAATTTTGAGGGTGTTTTTTTTTATAAGTTATAATAGCTGCTATTTATTTTGAGTTACTGAAGTTTCAAGTTAAAGAATGTAGAGATTTTTAAAGTTAGAGCAGCTACAGTAGAGGGGCAGTCAGCTGTATTTTTAACTTTAATGCTTGGAATAATTTTGGTTTACATAATAGTAATCTTGTAGGAAAGGAGTGCTTAGCGTTAGTACTACAAATAAGCAAAGCCTTGAGGGAATTTTGCTAACAGGTTTTGGAAATGTACATTAGTCTTTTATAAGTTAAGGTTTTGTTTGCCAAATTAAAATGGCATAAGCAGTATGTCCATCATGTTTAATTTTGCTGTCTATTAATTATGAAGGCTAATACTCCCACACAACCAGCAAATTTGGAGCTGTCATATGATTGGCATCCTCCCATTTGGATAACAGACACAGCGCTTCGAAGATCCCCTTTTGTTCCTCAGATGGGCGATGAGGTAGGAATATTAATCAAAATCTTTAAAAGCTTGTGTCATCTAACAGTGTTGTAGTTACTAAATACAGAAAAACCTTTACTGTTTGTTTTGGTTTGGATTTTAGGTAATATACTTCCGACAAGGCCATGAAGCTTACATTGAAGCAGTTAGAAGAAATAACATCTATGAGCTGAATCCACACAAGGAGCCATGGAGAAAAGTAGTACTTAGGGTGGGTGTGCACTGCAGCCACTTGCGGGTTCAGTACTAGCAGTCTGTGCATTAAGAGCTGTTTGCAAAACACCGAATTGTGAGGTTACATGGGTTTGTACAATATGCTATGAAAGCAGTAGGGAAGAGTGTCTTCAATTACCAGAACAAGTTCAGAGTTACCTGTAGGAACTCAAATATAAGTAGCTGTTAAAATTCACTAGTCTGACAGACTGTCTTCCATTGAAATCTCAAATGTAGTTTCAGTATTTTTTGGCTTTTGAGATGTGGGATTTATGTGCTTGCTTAAATTATGTCAAAATGTTTTTGTTTTGCATAGTCCAGAAGGCACTACTCACTGAAACTGTTTATTCTTACCTGTAGGATCAAGAACTAGTAAAAATTGTTGGAATTAGATACGAAGTTGGTCCTCCTACCTTGTGTTGCCTCAAACTTGCCTTTATAGATCATGCCACCGGAAAACATACAGACAAATCATTTTCCATCAGGTTCGTCCTGCTTTATTTTCCTGAACAGTATTTAAATGTGTCAATTTAACCTTCTTCCTAAAATCCTAAAGGACATGCCTGAAAAGGATGATTTTATTTTATTTTAACCTAGATACCATGATATGCCAGATGTTATTGACTTCCTTATACTACGGCAGTTCTACGATGAAGCACGGCAAAGGAACTGGCAGGCTTGTAAGTGTTTTCTAAGTATTGGACAAAACTATTCTGAAATAAAAAATCTGCCCTTAGCTTCCTGCTTGTAACTTACTTTCTGGTAGTTAGGGTCTATTTACCAGTTAAAAGTCTGAGCACATGTTAAGCGTTTTGGAGGGATTACCATAGACGTGTGATCCAGTCATCAAAGCATAAATTAAGACTGTTATTCCCTTATCCTATTTTATTGTTAAATAGAGAATTTACTTAGATTTTAGCACTTGTATTTTTGGGCATAGTAAGTTGTCTCATCTTTTCTAGAGTATCAGTGGGTTTAGAAGTACTACTTCACACGTAGCTGCTAGGAGCACAATAGCACTGCTTGGCAGGATCCATAATGAAACTATGTGCTTTGTAATGCAGGAGTTTAATGAAGCGAGAAAGTGAGGATCTCACAGATTACTGCCTTTTCTAAAAAGGGCTTTAATCACAAACTGTGTAATTATACATAAGCCCACTCTGATGCAGCCTCTTTAAAACTGATGCAGAAATGTTATCACCCACAATCAATGTCAAGTGGGAAATGTTAGGATTTTAGAAGTACAGTCAGCCTAATGCAATAATAATGCATGACAACTCCATTAGGGACTTCCACCGAAGCAGTGGTGAAGTAGATTTTCTAATAAAAGAAAGCGGAAGTAGCAACATAGTTAACTAACTTCTTAGCAGGATATACAAACAATTTATTTATTTATTTTTTTACTCTAGCTGATAGATTTCGATCCATTATTGATGATGCATGGTGGTTTGGAACAGTGTTGGGTCAAGAACCCTATCAGCCTCAATATCCGGATAGTCACTTTCAGTGTTACAGTGTCAAGTAAGTATGAAAAGAAGAAAGAGGTGAACAAAAGAAAGTCAACTTCAGTGTTCAGAATAAGGATATTTCCTTGTTCTGCTTTGTCTAAGTTGTCCAGAATGGTTTGGCATCTTGCTTACTTTGGAATCCCCCAGGAAGTAAGGAGACTTATCAATGAATACATGATGTTCCTGGCCAGAGTCCTTTCCCCACGTCGCGTACAGTATATCTAATAGTTTTGTTGTTCAGGGTTTTATTTTTTTCCCAGTCAGATCTTTTTTAACCTATATCAAGCATTAAGGCTATCTGCTACATAAATAACACACTCTCTGTTACACCCTTTCCCTTCCCAAAGGGGAAGAGAATGAGAATAAGGAACAGAGACTTAGGCTTTGGGAAAGAAAACTAAACCAGCTTTAATGAAAACAGTAACAAGAAAATTGATTATATACAAACAGCTTCAAAACCAGTATCAAACCAAATGCCTCTGATGGCTGTTATGTCAAAACACCACTGACACTGTGGGCAGGTGCTGGAGAAGTCCCAGTCTTGACTCGGCAGCCGAGGGGAACCAGATTTATGAGCTGGCTGCTGGAACTTGATTCCTCCCCACAGGGTGTGGCCTCTCACTGTACCCGCTACCTGGCATACAAGATTGAGCAGTGATCTTGGTTTGCACAGGGACAATAGCCTTTCTGCATACCGGTCCTTGGTAGTAACTGTAAACCTTTGGCATTATTGCTTGTAGAAACAGACACTGTCTGCACAAATATGCTGTTGGCTGCAGAAAGTGCAGTCACTTAGAGACAGAGCTGAAAAGTGACTGAACAGAATGTTTTTCAACTCAAATGAGCATAACATGTCACTTACACCAAATAAATGAAGTACCCATAGGTAATAGAGAATTCTGTGAGGCTGCCAGGATCCTGTTACATGTTTTGGTTGTTTTATCTCATCTTGTTGTCTGTCCCATTGATTGTCCTTAGTGGGAAGATGTAGATAATTTCTAGACAGATGTTTTTCCCTGTGTGCTTTTGACAAGCCGGTTTTCGCTCTTGCTTCTACAGCTACAGTTAGCAAATCGGCACTCTTGATGTGTCATAAGTAAGTGTCATCAACATTAAGTCACTACAATAGATATGACCATAAAGGACTTCATATTCCTGACTGCTCCACACATAAAGGATATGTCAGTATAAGCAAATACTTCTGTGGTCTTTTTCTTCCTAATGGCTACATAATCACCCACAGAAAACTGAAATCCAGACTCTCTGTGTGCTGATTTGTATTTCTTTTTTGCCCTCATTTCTTTCTCCTTCAGACTTTTGGCTAAAGAGGGGATCTTGACTAAGTGAAGTAGTGCTGGATGCTTACTGGTATCTGACTCATATCCCAGGAATGAGGGGTAGTACACTTGAAGTGTAACTCCTGCAGGTGATGTAGGAGTGAAAATACTCAAGTTACTGGCTAGTAAATTATTCCTTTTTATTGTAAAATAAAGTAAAAAATAGTTAAGCACTGAGTCCAGAGATCGGTGTCAAAATGCAACTACATTTTTACTCTAATGTACTGTATTTATCCTTTTTTCAGTAGCTGTGATATGCTGCTCTAGCATGTGTATGTTCCTCTCCATATGTTAATAGCTGTTGTATGCCTCATGGTGTTATCACACTGGTCTGACAATTTTCTAGACCCCTGTATTCTGTAACCACTGAAGGATATTTTAATGCACCAGCCTTTAGCAGGGGAAAGTTCAGAGCTGCTCTGGTTAGCTTAATAATTGAATAGTAAGGAATGCAGTGCTCTCTAAAGAGCTCTCTTTTGAGACTGCTTTTCAAAGATTTGTACTGCTTTTGCAGAGAATATGACTTTGTTCTGCCTTGGCTCACAAACAGCTCTAGTTCTAGAGAAGATTCCGAAGATACAAATACGAAAGTGTCTGAAGTGTTTGGCAGGTGTGGTAGGGTTTTGTGACTTGGCTGGTGTCCATAGCTCGCTCTGTAAATGTAGTCCTTTGTTTGAGAATCTTAAGTCTCTTCCCAAGCATCTGCATGTGGTTCATCAGCAGTAGCTTCCTGATCGATGCAAAATCATTTTCAAATACACCTAATTTTACATCTCTACATGGGATGAAAGCAGCCTGAACACAAGTGGTTGTGACTGTCCTGGAAAACCTGCATTATGCTGTCTGTCTTCTTCGCTTAGGATTTGTATTGTGGTGCTCTTGTAGACAGTAGAATTTAGCTGATCCAGAGTATCAGCATCTGCAGTTGTTTTTTGCACACCGTAGGGTCAAAGTTTCACCATCACTGTTACATAGGTAATAAAGATGTGTGGATTTAATGTTGTGTTATTGGCCAGAAAAATACAGATGTTTATGCGGAAGTAGCTTTATACATTGCTGCATTACCTGGGTGAATGGAGTTTAAGTGGAACTCAGTGAGACTTAAACTATACTAAACTGTATTCTTAGTTTTCCATGCAGTATTATGAAGTAGTTTCTGAATTAGTGTACATTAATTGGGGAAGAGAACTCAGTAGAGGAACCTTCAGAATTCTGTTCATGAGTATGGAACAGACTGATTTGGTTGGATCCAAGTTTTCCTAAATTGGTTGGTAATCCAAAATGAGGAGGTGACCTTGCCTGTGCAGTTTAGTCATAAAATTTGAGATTGATTGTCTTGATTTTTCAGTTAGCTTGAAGTAAATACAAAGGAGATATTAAACAAAGTAAGTGTATGAAGTCACAGGTAGATGGCATTTGCCTGGGCATTTAAAGAACTCCAATCCAAAACTCCTGACAAAGTTGCAGACTGCATTGCAGTTGGATCCTGTACTAGGGGACTGGCAGATTGCTCTTGTAACTCCTACCAACGGAAAGGGCTCTGGAGGGAAATTGGTGAACGGCAGACTGAGGTATTTGGCTCCAGTTTCTGGTACATGCCTGCAATAAAGATTAATACTGCGGAGCATAAGGAAAGAGCTAGCAGTGAGTCTGTAGAGGAAAGTTCTACCTCCCTTTGTTAGTAATCATATGAATAAAGGGCGCAGTGGACAGCATATATTTGAAGGTTTTCTAAGTCCACTTAAATGTTACAGGATTTTGAGGATTTATTGTACGTAGTAGTCAAGTAGCAGAGTGAATGTACCGACAGATACACATACGGACTTCTCTTGGGCCTTACTTAATGTTAGTCTCATTTTACATCTAACTCTTTTCTTTGTCTGAATGTGATCTGTCTTATAAAATGAAATGTGAATATATGAAGCAACTCAGTGTTCCTCCTGTATCTGAAACCTTGCACCAACTACCACAGTTACTGTTGTGGTTAGCAAAACAAAAATCCTCTCTACTGATGCCTTGTCCGTGATACTGTTACCTCATTTTTCCAATCGTATAGTTTCTTTTGCTTCTGCAGCTTCTCAATACACACTGCCTAAAATAGTTTTCTGTACTGGGTAATATTTTGGCAATAGAGCCAAAATCAGGAGCACAGTTTTAATGAGAAATCCGTTACAAAGGATGTTTCTTTTTTACACTGTGACAGCTGATTGCTAGCTAATGCTTCTGTTTATATGCGTGTGTATACAGCGTATTAATACCTAAAAAGAGCTGTCATTTAACCGTGCTTGGGGAGAATATTTCTGAGTCAAGGTAACTTCTAAAGGTTCTTTTTACCTTTTTTAACATGTTGGATCAGATGGGACAATGGTGAAATTGAAAAGCTGAGCCCATGGGATATGGAACCAGTTCCAGATAATGGTAGGTAGAAATTCAGTTAACAAAACAGTTGCACGTGCTTCTCCCTCTTTCCAGTTCCTTGGTTTCATGCAACTTGCCTCTAAGTTATCCAGGTGCAGTCCTCATTGTGCTTATCTTAACAGAAACTGAGAGCAATCGTTACCTTTTAAATTATAGTGTCAGCAGAGTGGGTTTATGCCTTGACAGGCAAGAAACATCTTAAAGGCAGTCTTGCTTCAGATTCATTGACATAGCTACATGCCTCTATATCAGCCTGTCTTTTTCCCCTTCGCATCTTACAGAGCGGTTTTGAAGGGAATAATTTATGTGTGGAGCTCTGACTTTTCTTGTTAGTAGTGAATTTTTCATGGTTTGTGTTCTGACCCTTTCCTATCTGCTATCCCTTTTCAGTTGATCAGCCTGAAGAATTAGGGGCCAGTGTTTCTGTGACTTTTGAAGAGGTGGAAAAATTACTATACAAACCCCAAAAAGGGGAGTGGGGGATGCGGTCACGTGATGAAGCGTGCGAACGGATCATCAGTGGTATCGATCAGCTGCTGACTCTCGGTGAGCGTGTAATTCTGCTTTACAAAGTTTAACAGCACGTTTGTCAGTATCTCCCTGGAATCTCCATGGCATCCTTTAAAAATGGCCTTTGGTAAAGTCCATTTTTATATGCAGTTCTTTCTGCTTTATTTGTACTAGGATTTTTACAGTCCAGTACATCTTTGGTTTTATCAGGAATGCATAGAAATTAAACCAAATCAAGGCAGGTGTTTATCTCTGCAAGCCTTGAAATAGTTTAATTAATCTTGCTATTTCTTAACAGACATTTCAGCAGCTTTTGCTGGTCCAGTTGACCTGTGTACATACCCCAAGTACTGCACTGTGATTGCTTATCCAACAGACCTGAATACTATTCGAACAAGACTGGTTAACCGATTTTACAGGTTAGTACTAGCAGTAAAAACAGGAGAAAATGCAGCCTTTAGTCTGTCCACTGAGAGAAGATCTAAACTTTTTTTGGTAAGAATAATCTCTTTACTAGTAAAGTCAAAAAACCAGTAGTCTAGTACCTGCATTCGACATTGCTGGTTTGCAGCAGGGCTCTGATGCTTGGTAACTGCAGTGTTTTGTAATAGTTGGACTGTGCTGCTTTCTTCTTAAGGAAATTTATTTCAGCCTTTATTGGTAGTGTTTTCAGAATTGTAATAAGCACTGACATTAGGTTTTTTTGGAAAATTTGCTATTTGAAATTAGTAAACATTAAAAAAAATTGAAATGATGAAGAGGTAATTCAGATTTTGAAGTGCTGCCATTCAGTTACTTCGAATTTAAAGAGTTTTAATCTCTAAAGCGCTGATTACTTTTGGGAACGGGCTTTAACACACAGGTGCAATGTTAAATATTTACTACCAGCATTTTAAATGATTAAAAACTTCCATCAGATTAAAAGGAAAGTAATTGAAGTATAGTGACCGAGATGTTCTGATTTATTAAATGTGCTGGGTATCCACAGTTGTAAAAGAAATGTACTTGTAACAAATGCTGGTGCTTACTTGGGAAGTTGCAGTAACTGAATTGTAAGAATGAAACCAAAGCATGATATGGTTTCACAGTGATTTCACAATTATCAACAGTAAGTTGAGAAATGATGAAGCACAGATGAACGTTGATGGTTTTGCTTCTTCAGGTGTGTGTTTGTAGATGTATACACAAACATACAGCCATACTTCAGTTGCCTATATGAATGACAAGTTTGAGACTGGTCTAAGGAGACTTAAGACATCTGTCTTAATCTGATGTGGACAGAAGATTACTAACAGAATCTTTGTGATTTTCAAGCTTTTTGGATTAGTATTAAAGGTGCAATGTTTTGTAATTTTTAAGGAGAATCTCTGCATTGGTTTGGGAAGTAAGATACCTTGAAAGCAATGCTAGGACCTTCAATGAACCTGGAAGTGCTATTGCCAGAGCTGCAAAAAAGATCACTAACCGGCTCTTAAAGTTCATCAAGTAAGTGGCTTTTAAATCTAAATAGTGCTTGAATACTTGTGCTCTTAAATGGTGCGAGAGTATAAGCATCTTAATATCCTTTTGCTGTGAATCTCACATCTTTTGATGTCTTAGTATTGTTCAATACATTGTACAACAGGTGTGTAATTACTTTTTCGTGCTGTCTTTACTTTTAAAATCTTTCTCCAGTTGAAATGTCTCCTAGTTGGGCATTTCCATTAGAAGCAGTCACTGCTATTTCTATGGACATCACACTCAATGTGAAAACACCTATGAAAGGAAGTTCTGTGCTGTCTAGCATGTGTCCATAAGTTCACGCTGTATCTTGTCTGATTTGGTTCACTTGAGAGGTTTATATTGAAAGAAGCTTAGTATAGACAGACGTCATGCAGGTAGACCAGGCATGAAGCCTTTTTCCGTTCCCTAATGCCAATTTCAGCTTTTCAGATGTAATACTGCTTTGTTAATACTGTAGTAATCTTGAGATTTTTCTATGTCACTTAATTTTTAAGTTGCTGTTTTCCAGTTTGTATAGTTTTTGGTTGTGAGTGGGCTTAATATATGGCCATGTTTGTGTTATTCCAGTAACAGAGATTTAATTGCATTACAGTGATCAGGATTGTACAAACATTTTTGACCTATGTAGCCCAACAGATGATGAAGAGGATGGTCTTGATGTTGATCTGGTAAGCTTTTCTGTGGATTACTCCAGTAATGTATAGTGGTCAGAAAATACCTCGTGCCTTCCATCTATTTTTTGAGTTATTTCCAGTGAGATGTTTGTATTTATGCACTTACATAGCTAAGACAATTGATGGCATAGATTTTTTTCACAGTGAGGGTGAGAGAGCTTTGAAATGGGCTATTCAGCAGTGTTGTGGAGTCTCCTTCTCTGGAGATGTTTAAAACCCACCTAGACATGTTCCTGTGTGACTGGATCTAGGGGATCCTGCTCTGGTGGGGGATTGGACTGGATAATCTTTCAGGGTCCCTTTGAGTCTCTAACATTCTGTGATTCTGTGATACCACAGTGTGAATAATGCATGACATTTGCATGCCAAATTGAGATTTGAATACAGTGCATTGATCTGAGATCAGATCGAGGGACATACGCACTGTTACTAAGCAGTGAATGCTATCTGCAGTGCTGTGTGATTATTAAAGTTACAAAATAGATGCTCTCTCTGTCAACTGAAATACTTACTGATTAGTCACTGAGGTTCAAAGCTAACAATTGTCTTCTCATAGCAATTTCTGCTGGTGGTTTTTCCTTTGTGTTAAGGACAAGAGTTGGACTAGGCATCCTTTAGTTGGTATTACCTAGGATCTTGCTTTCCAAGGCTTTCAAATGCAGTGATGTGTTTTTTGATAACTGCATCTTTGGTCTTGGAGAGAGCAGTTAGAATTAAAGTCACCTATTGTTCCATACAAAATTTTAAGATGTTTCTTTTTTATTTTGTGCAGGATGATGGAAAATGTGTTCCAAGAACATCATACAGAAGAAGAAAAGTGAGTTGGCTAATTGTTACCTGCATACTCAGTCTAAGCAGGAAAATAGATTAACAGACTGCATTGAAATTCTGTGCGAATGATGTTTGTTCTTAGAACAATCATGAGTCAGGTTTTTGACAATGAAATTAACGCAGTGAAAGCTTTGCTTAAGGCCTTTGCTGTCGTAGTGCATCTGTACTTGTTCCATACGGTTTAGTTATTTAGGAAAATCCTGCTTTCAGATGTAATACCAGTGCTGTGCACTGTGACAGTTTTCAGTTATCTGTATGGTACTGAAATGAAAACATTGTTCATCTGAGATGCTTCAGAAAGGTACTGAGTGATGGATGTTATGCAAATCTTTTCTGAATAATTTGGTATCAGAGGGTATATTTTCTCGTGCCTTAGTTATTTAGTATTCAAAACCCCTTGAAAAATAGGAATAGATAATTGTATAATTGGTGAGCGTTTGTCAGATTTATTCTGATTGTTATTAACAGTATTACAATGCTCTTTTGCTATAAAACAGTGTTTGGAAGTGACTTTGTCTGCCACGGAAATATTTCCAGGCAGATCATCAGGCTTGTTTTTTCTTGCCACGTTAGTGTAATGCTTTTTTCTAACTTATTTCCAAGGGTCGGGGCTTAAAAAGAGGAAAAAGCGTGAAAACTGGCTATGATGAAAACTGTTGGAAGAAACAGTGTATGGAACTGGTGAATTTAATTTTCCAGTGTGAAGATTCTGAACCTTTCAGGCAGCCAGTTGATTTGGATCAATACCCTGTAAGTTGATCTTAGTAAACCTGTAAAGTATAAAAATAATATGGCTTTTTTCCTCCTAGCATTTGGTGCCACAGGGCTTTTGTCCCAAACCTCTGAAATCAGTTTGCTTTGCGTTGTGCTTAGAACAATGAGGTGTATGCTCTACTGCAGCAAGAAGCACCCATCAAAATAGCGACACAAAACACATCAGTGTTGTAGAGCAGCCATGGTGTCTACAGCTATCCTGATACCATAAATAGGGTGTGAAACAACTCGGTCTTTTGCTTGCTCTCTTGCCATCTCTTACAGGGAAACGATTTTCAATAAACTTGAATGCTATTAATTAAAAATAAGCTCTTGAGAGATGAGCTACAAACCCCTTTTACTGAGCTTGAGCTGTAAACTTGATTAGTTCCTTCTTTTTCTTTTAAATGCTTGTTATATTTCCTAAATCTTCAGATGTTTTTGGTTTAAATGTGCAAAAAACTTCCAAGAAAAAGTCTTGTTTTCCTGTGGACTACACATCTGGCGTTTGGGTCTCACTTCACCTCAGAATATCTTGAGCTTCTCCAAAACTGGCTATCAAAAACTGGTGTTTTGATGTGTTTGTTTTGCAGGTTTTTTATGGGTTATTTTTTGAAACCAGATCAGTTTGTTTCTCACAGTAAAATGCACCAGTGAAAAGGACTGCATGATAATTCACAGCAGTTTAATTTTGATTAACAGCAAAAAGACTGACGTGCATGTTACTGTTACTGGGTAATTTTTACTGAAGAAACTCGGAGCCTGAGTTGAAACTGAAAATCTGCATGTGCGAGCATGTAACACTGGGTCGAATCACAAATCTTTAGAAATTCTAAAGACCACCTTAAAAATAAGCAAGAGTGTGTATGGGATAATGTAGCTGAGGCTTTAAATCAGTTACTGCTGTGGTAGGAGCTTCTGTTTTCAGCTGATGGTTACATTAATCTGTGGTCATCTTAACTATTATCAAATTACAGAAGGAAAATTTTCCTTTATACTCTCTGAATCTTTTTGTCATCTGTTTTATCTAGGATTACAGACATATAATAGACACTCCAATGGACTTTGGTACAGTGAAAGAAACTCTAGAAGCTGGCAATTACGACACTCCAATGGAACTGTGCAAAGACATTAGACTAATATTTAGTAATGCGAAATCTTATACTCCAAACAAAAAGTCAAAGGTAACTCTTAGTGCTGGGCTTTGGATGGTCGTGTTAGTGAAACGAGGTATTAGTTTGGAATGGCTTTATCAGTACTTTTGGTAAAGCTGCCAGTTGAATACATAGTGGGGAGAATTATGACAATAATATTAAATGTTAATTTCTTGTAGATCTAGTTGTTACACAGGGTTGTGAGCTGTGCATTTCCTGTTTCCTTACAGTTCTTTAAATTTCAAAGTGTTATTCTTTGATGAAAGGTTCTGGTTTTAATATAAGCCACTTCCTTACCTAGATTTACAGTATGACTTTGAGATTGTCAGCACTATTTGAAGAGAAAATAAGAAGAATCGTTTCAGACTTCAAAAACGGTCAGAAACAGAATGAAAAACAGCGAAGGAACCAGAGGTACACGAGAAGACTTAACAATCAAAGCTCAGTGCAGCATCCTACCAAAATGCTCAGGTAAAGAAATTCTGAGGATGCAGAGGTATATCACAGATGACTAATACTCTTCCTTAGTTTGTGAAGAACAGAACACTTGGTTTATGAAATGTTTAGGTAACACCAGAGACAACTTGTAATTATTTCTCTTGCAGTCAGAAAGACACAAGAAAAGCAGGAGGGTTTTTTGTAGTGTAAAACTGGCTGTTACAACAGCAAGGAGACTGAGGAGTAGAGAGGGTTTTTGTCCATTTTGTTTTAACGTTTCAATTAGGAAACTAATAATTAATCTGAGTGAAAGAATGAAACAAACATTTACTAGCTGTATTTACTGTGTTTTATCACACATGCAGAAGAAAGCCTGTCTTACGGAATGTACAGAAGTTTCACTTACTGGATGAATCTGTTGGTAGCTAGATAGGCTTTTTCTCTTTTAAAGGAGAATGAGCTTTTGACACAACTACTGGTTGATGTGGCTTACTCATGTATTCTTAATTTGCATATGGGAAGAAGCAAGCCTCTTTTCTCTTGCTGTCCAGCCGTGCTTCTCTGGCATTAAGATGGTAGGAAGAAGAGTTTTAAGGAAAAAAAATCTCAGTATACATTTCTTTGCCATGTTTGGCTTTCATCTCTTAAAATTTTGTTGGATCATTTGTGCAATTCCAAATTCTGTTACGCATGCATGTTCCATTAAGCTACAGGCACACTTGGTAAAGAGCTTGACGCTTTGTTGGGAGTATTGCTTGTTCACATATCTTCCCAGGGAAATAAAGGCATGCATCAACACAGGCAGACATTTTCCTTTGAATTTTCCTTTGAATTGATAGTTCTGCACATATTGGCTTGCAAACCAGTCAGTGTAGCCCTGCAGGACTGACGTCAGGGACTGTTTGAGGGAAGACTGTTTGAATAGTGAAAACGAGCCTATATGTCTTGAGCACCTAGAGGAATGTCTGAAAGCCTGTGTCTGTAAGGAAGCTTCTGGCAATACAGGCATTCTAAATGTGAAAACAACTGGAGGTGCCTTCCAAACCCTATCTTTCTGTGAACCAGAACAGTACGTATAGTGACAGTCAGATCAGTGAGTTTCTCAGGAAACACACATCGTGTTTTAGAGAGTAAACCTTTGTGTGTTTGGAATTCAGCTTATAGTGAAATAATGCTAGCATGTGGAGAACTCAGTTTGAGGCTCGTGAGAGATGGGGAATTCAACAAATTGAGAATGCTCTTGCAGTTTCCTGGTAAGCAACAAGAAGACATTGCTGCCTAGAAGGCATTCCATAGTAAATTCATTGCTTTTCACAACAGAGAAGGAATGTTTCCTCTGTATAGCTTCACTAGGAGTGTAAACTATTACACTTAAAGTACTTAATGCTTATGCTTGCTAAAGCTAAAATTGATAAATCTCATTACCCTTCCATAAATCTACCTACCCTTCCACAATTGTGTCATGTGGTTAGTTAAGCATTCAGAGAGAAGTATTGCTAACATACATAACTGCTGTTATTTCTCAAAAGTTTCACAGCCTGTGTTGCTCTTCTTTCCTCTTCCACTAGAAATCTGAAGCAGAAACCATTAAAGTCTCAGGCAGAAATTGAATCTGAGCAGGAAGATTCTTATACTCAGCCTACCTCAAGCAGAGCCGCCTGTGTTGCAAGCCATAAAACAACTGCTAGCAATTACATCCATAGTTCCTCGGGTGAATCCTCTGATTCTGCCTGCCTGGAATCCTTTGAAAAGAATGGAAAAGCTAGGTCCTCAGCACTACCAAATTGTTCTGCATTATCATCAGGTCAGAAATGGATTCTGTTTCAGATGAGGACTTTTTTCATTTTGTCTTGTCTGTGAATTGTCCGCTGATGGTTCCTTTACTTTGTAATTGCCACGATTTTCAGTTACGTTCTAAATTGTTAAATGATGTTTGCATTTGCAATGGGACTTTTTTTAGACAAGATTTCTGTGCAGGTTTTTTTGTATAAACAGAGTTCTGTATATTGTAACGAGTTTTGGACGCTCACTGCATTATCAAGTATTATGGAGCTAGCAGTGTTCTAAACACAAGTCTTTCTGCTCTAAAATCCCACACAACACAGTATGTTAACTTTAATTAATGAAAATCCTTGCATCTAAGTGGAAATGTGGATAGCTAGGTTCTCTAAAGACAGAGCTCTCTTGGCTGTACGTGCATTTTGTAGTCAAGTGGATGGTAATTTATTTTGGTTTTCCATCTTTTACGTGGGGATTCACAACAAAGCTGAACTGAGTAAGGCTGATCTGGAAAAGTTGACTGGCTGACTACATGGGTACTTGCTGCTGCTGCCCTTAATTGCTGCTGAATAGAAACCCAGAAGTTCTTCCAGCTGTGCTGGGAGAGAGGTTGTAGTGAAAGGATGTCTCCTAATTTATATATGTGATAAATGGCACTATGTGAAATACAATTTATTAATCTGTGTATGTGGCATAAAAATTGTCACCCAAAATCAGCAAAACACCCCATAAAAAGAAACTTTACTCTTTTGTCCTTACCCTCCACCTTGACAAAAATTCATCTTCTTTCAAAGAACATGAATTGAAGTCCTGATAAAACACATCTGCCAGAATATGTTCTGTGTGACTTTTTAACACGCTTACTTCTGTTACTTAAAAACAGCAGCTATTTTACTTGATTTTAGAGAGGCTTCCTATCATTGAAAGCTGTGTAAATATGGAGTGATGTATTTTATAGAGCTGTCCATTTCCTACACAAGATGTTAATGGCACCATAGTGTATTGTAAGATAATGAGGGAGTTGTGAGGATTTTCTGCATTAGCAAAATGCAGCTCTTAGCTGGAAGCTAACTATGTTTAGAATCCTCAGTGACTTTCCAATGATTAATTTTTAACAGAAAGTGAAACAGAAGGTTCTCTGGTTTCTTCATCTGCTTCGTCTTCATCCTCTGCAAGTAGTTCAGAAGACAGCAAAGAAAGCTCTTTGGTTCTTGTGTCTCCGCTGCATAACGGTGTATGTAGAAGAAAGAACAGCAATCGTAGGATAACTAGAACTCGAGCTGCTCAGAGAAGACAAACGGGTAAGGTTTGAGTAGTTTTCCTGTGAATGGCAAGTAGCACAAACACGTGTGTGTGTCTATATGTGTATATGTACATAGCTAATGAAATGTAGTCACTATTTCTTGTTGTATGTGTAAAATGCTACCTTTTTGATTGGTGTTAGTTCTGAAGCTCTAAAAATACTCAACTTGTAATAGGATTTGTTTTCAGTACTTAGGAGAGAAGGTAGGAAGGTGGAAACCAAGAGCCTAGTGAGAAAGAGTGTCTTGTGACATTTTATATACCTTAATGAGAATAAAAGCAGTAATTCATAAATAAGTTCTAATTTTCAGAAAACCAGAACAAAACTGAAATTTACAGCTAAATAATGTTTCTTAGCATATCACGAAAGCATGTAACCATTACTAGGAGCATATTTCACTTGTTGTGTCTGTGGACTGAATTCCAGACCTATCCCTGGAGGTATCTAAATACAGTGTGGACCTGGTGTTTAGGGACATGGTTGAGTGATGACCTGGTAGTGCTGGGTCAGAGGTTGTACTTCATGATTTTAAAGTTCTCCTCCAACCAAAGAGTTTCTGTTTTGTGCTTCAGATTTGACTGGATTTAAGAAGCTGCTGGTTTTTATATTTAAGACAATAGTCTTGTTTCCTTTACAGGGACAGTTCAGGAGAATGGAAATACAAGAAAAACTGTCAGGAAAAGGTTACACGGAAGTGACTCTGAAAATACTTCAGCAGTGGCATCCAAGTCACTCAGTAACAGCACTGGTAGACATAGGAAAACACGCAAAAGTGCTGCTGTGGCTGCTAATAAGTTGAGGCTAATGAGTGACGTGGAAGAAGAGGTTTCAAGCTCAGAAAGCATTGGCATTGGATGCAAGAACAGGAAACTGCCTCGCCGAAATGCCTCAGCTGCAGCCAGGCGAATGTTGCTGGAGGGGTCTGAGGACGAGGCAGGCTTAAAGTCTGAAAGTGAAAAAGAAATAGAAATGCAGACTACCAAGAGGAAGAATCTCTCTCAGCCTGGTTCATCTGCTGCACGAAGGAAATTCATTAGTGACTCTGAAAATGAAACTTCAGATTCTGAGACGGACACACAAATGAAGCAGAAAAACTGTCAAAGCAATGGTCATAAACAGTTATGTGTGATAGTTCGTTCTACATCTCCCAGAATGAAAAGTCTCACCCTAGACTTTTCAGGGGAGGGTTCAAAACCCCATAATTCAGAGGATGGGAGCAGTGAAAAAGTTTCTAACCAGTCAACATCTGCACATAATAAGCCCATAGTGAGCAACTCTGAGGATGAAGTGGATTCTGAATCTGATAGATGGAATGGCAGGAAAGGAACTGGTTTGCTGCTTGCTCCTCCTTTAAAAAAAGCTAAAGTGTTGAGTGATTTAGAGGACACAGGAGAATCTGAAATAGAAGACAGAGAAGATGGGAGAAGTTTAGTCTCTGAGAGCTTGGTGCCAACTAGAATTGCAGGGAGTTCAAAATCCCGACCTGCTGCCAGCTTCAATCACACTTCAAATACAGAATCTGAGACCAATTCCAATAGCAGTAATCACTGTGAAATTTCTTCAAAAACAAGAAAAAGGAAGAGAAGAGGAAAACCACAAATCGTTAGAAAAGGTAAAACTTTTAGTAGTAATGTATCTAACCTAACTCTTGATATTGACTAGATGAAGTAGACAATGTAAGGGTAATGTGAACTATACAAAGTGCAGTAGTGTTCCTTGTTGTTTTACAATAGTTCACTGTCAGTTGGAGTAGGGGAACTGTATGGTGTGCTGATGTTGATGACAGCAGTATCTACAAGTCTAGACAGGTTTGGAATAGGGAGGTTACCAAACCACAACTAGTTCTACCCAGTTTTGTGGTTGTTAAAATTCAGACTGAACACTCTCATCTGGTGATGCATTTCTCTTTGAAAAACCTGCCATTGAATCATTCATCTTCTATTATTAATCGTTCCTTACGCTCTTCATGTAGACATCTCTTGTGAAATACATAGAAGCAGGGACAGTGCGCATGTGTAGCCAGCACTGTGAGCTCTTGGTCTCTTTAGTTTGTCCTTTGAGTGTAGTGTGCATGTTTTAACTGTTTACATTGTGTTTTAAAGCTGGATGGAAATGTGTTTTCTCTTCCTGCCAGTTCTTTAACGCTGTGGTTAAACTGTCGCTTCTGCTGCATGGCATGTCCGTGGGTGTGAAATGTTAATTTGTCCTTCAGTTCTATCTTGTAATGTAAGAAGAGTTTTGCTCTGTCTCTGTCTGCTTGGGCTGTAGCATAAGTAGTCAGTTTTTATGCTCTGCCCTTTAATAAGCACCCAAATTATTAAGCTGATACCTTTTTAAATCTCTTAAATCCAATGAAGAGACTCCCACCTAAAGGAAACCTTTAAGGGAAGTACAGGGTGAGGGAGAGTATCGCTGGTTATCTACAAAGCCTTGAAATAATGCTCTTTAAAAGTCAGTAAGGATAAAATATTAGTCATGAACGGTCGCATTGTTTGGTATTGGGGCACAGTTGTCTGCCAAGAGGAATCAGTGCACTATTTATTTACTTGGTAAAAAAACTTAGGGTTTTTTTATAACGTGTGCAGAACCAGGATGGTTAAAGATACAGGGCCAAGTTTGAGACCCCTTTCATGTGAAAGGACAATCTGTCATTGTCATGTAGCGTTTCTTGTGAGCAGGTAACATGTCATTTTACATTTGTTACTCCCAGTGTTGTGGTGTGAAACACAAAGCTGGCCTGTGTATGAACTGATAGTGTTGGGCAATGGTTATTGTAAAACACGGTGTTTATTTTCCATTTCAGTTTATCTAATCCCTAACCTAATTTGGTTAGGGATAATAATAATAATAATTACTTTTAAATTAGCAGAAGTCTTTTCTAGCTTGCTTTTCTCCTCTACAGTCAACAGGTGTAACAACACGCGCTAACTGTTAGCACAGCCTACCTTACTGTGGTTTGCCCAACTGATGCATTTGCTTTTCTCTGAAGAGGCTGATAGCTAACTATAAATAGGCAGCAAAACTTGTTTGTACTCCTCAATGTTATTGTTAGATACTGCTGGGACTATAGGCGTGCTTTTGCTTAAATACATAGGAATAGCTCTGTGTTTGTATATGTAATGAAATGCCTGCATATTCTAACTATATACTACAAAATAAACTTTGATTTGGTTGTTTTTAACATATATACACCCTGCATATAAGCATATATATAGTTCCAATGCAGACTATGTTTTATATAGTGTATATATAGTATATAATATGTTGTATATAGCATGTTGTTTTTATATTGATATACATATGTGTGAGTGTATATATATAAGAAAAACAACCTTTAAAGCAAGGGTTTTTAATGTCAATTGTGTAGCAGGTCAATAAGGGTTGGAAAATAGTGTGGACTGTAGCACACTTGGCAGATTAGCTGACAGGAGATATGGTTGGATATTCGTACCCAGTGTTGCAACTTGGACTTGCACATTGAGGTTTTGGTGACATGAACTCGAGGACAGCTCGTCACAGTGGAAAACTGGATGGACAAGGCTGTCATTCTTTTAAACACTGTGGGTGATGGAGTTTGTTTAATCTTTGCTCTTGCTGCATATGCAGTCTGTTTGAATGTACGTAGCATTTAACTCGGGATGCTCATTGCTTAGGTTAATTAAGCTTTAATTTAAAGCTTTAATTAAAAAATAAGATTTGCTCCAAATGTAAGATTTTGTATACAAAGGATAGATGGACGGCTGGATTCCTTTATGGCTGCATTCCATCCTGTGAATTAGCTGCTCCAACTTTGAAAATGCACAGCTGTTCACTGTGGTTTTAGTCGCCTTTCTTGGGCTAGTTTTAAACATTGATTGCTTCAGATGGCAAAAGGAGATAGGATCAGCACTCGGCATTAAGCTGGGCAATTTTCTGCAGTTTTCCAAACTGTCCTTCTGGAATGCAAGTGTAGCTCAAAGCTAAAGGGGGATCTTTAATCCTAGGGTTGAGTTACACATTTGTACTCTTATTAACTGGTGGTTAAAATGCCTCTCTGTACCAGTATCTTGTGTGCTGTTGTTTGCTACCTTATTTTATGCTGTGTAGTTATATTTAATTGCAGTATTTTCCTGTTTCAAATCTAATTCACCACGTTAAAACTCTTGCCTCCTGCTTGTTCAGGCATACTTTTTAACTGTGAGCCTCAGCTGTATCCTGTATAGAAGATTGGATTGTATGGGAGGACAGTATGGAATTTTAAATGGATTGATTCATGTTTCATACAGCATTATGTGGTGTTTAGCAGCAATGTGTTATGTGTTAGGCCATAAAATCACACAGTACAAATAGTGACAGAAGGAGTATTGATGAGTAATTTCTGGAAACTCTTAGAAAAGACTGTAAGTTCATTATGATATGTTAATGTCAAAATAGGAATGTACCTGAGTAGTGGTTAAGCTGGCTAGAGGAGCAAGAAACTAAGCTTCAGTTGGATTTAGCCCAGACCCTAGTGTTTTGTTGTATGGGTCCCTGTTATTCTAGGGGAGCATTTGGCCATTAGCAGTTCCCACAATAGGAACAAAGTTTGTAACATAAGCTTCCTTCATCTCTCTGCAAAGGAAGAGTGTGCCTTCTTTAAACTCACCTTGTTTTGCTAAACTTCTACTTGAAAAAGTACTTCATTACCTCATGTTCCACAATGATGAGGCATCTGACATGACTTTGTAATCAGTTTTCTGAGTACAGGTAGACAGTGGTCAAAAGGAATGAGTTTAAGCTAGGACAGAACGGACTGGTAATGCACTAGTAGGCTAATGTAGTACAGAGGCTTTAATGGAGCACATGTTTATCCATCTACAACTACAAAGAAATGGGAGATGGATAACAATCTTGGGAAAGTCACTTTGCAAAACATGTTAATTCTGTTGTTCTATCAAGACTGCAAATTCACTTCATGAACTAATTTTATTCATATGTATGAGTAAAATATGTTTTATTTGGTTCTCCTAGCATCATTCACATGACGTACAGATGGAATTGTTGTTTTTAAACCAAACAACTGTTGAAGTTGCTACAGTTTAAATGTTCTCTAGCTATGCAAACCAATTTTTAAATAGTTAAATCCATCTGGGGCTTGAGTCTGCAGAAAATACTGTTGTCTCTTTAGACCTTTTTATTCTACAATTAAAATGTGTACTAATTAATTTCAAAAGTCTATTGTTTTAAGAAGGGGGTAGCTTATAATGGTAGAAATGTTAGTAATATGAAAACATTTGTTAGGTAATTTTGTAATGTCTGTGCTACTTAAGAATGTAGGTTTCAAAGTCCTTAATTTTTTTTCAAAGCAAAACAGTAATCCACAAAGCTACAATATTCCTGGGACTGGCTTATGGTGTTTTTAGTAGGAGCTTAAATTAAACCACAAAATTATTAAGGCTGCAAAAGACCTCTGAGAGCATCGAGTCCAGCCTATAACCTAACATCACCACATCAGCTAGACCATGGCACAAAGTGCCATAGCCAGTCTTTTCTTAAATGACTCTGGGGATGAGGACTCTTACCACCTTGCTGGGCAGTCTGTTCCAAGGTCTGATCACTGTTTGCATGAGGAAGGGCTTCTTAACATCAGACTTTCCCTCCAGTCCCTTCCCCAGCCTCATTGCTCCTCTGGACCCGCTCTAGCCTCTCAAGCTCTTTCTTGAAGCAGGGGGCCCAAAGCTGCCCCCAGTACTCAAAGGGAGGCCTCAACAGTGCCTACCCAGTACAGGAGAAGAAAAAACCTTTCAGTTACTAGTTTTACTAATTCTCCAATAGTCTGTGTACCCAAAATCTAGTAGTTACTGTAGGAATTCTGTGCAGCTGTATGAAGTGTGAGCTGTTGACTACAGTTTTCTACAGTCTTGAGAAAATGTGAATTATGTTCATATAAGCATTAGCAATAATGTTATATAACAATAGCAATATAGCAATAATGCTTATATTATAATGCTATAACAATATAGCAATAATGCTTATATAACAGGCAGCTTTCTAAGGCATCTTTCAGGATGACCCAGAGTCAGTTATGAGCTGCAGATCAAATACCACATGAGTAAGAGGGTGCTGTAGCTGCTGTCGTCTCTGCACAGCGTTGACGCACACAACGATTGAAATAACAAGGGAAAAATGCTGTTAAATATTCTATTAGAGGTTGTAGTGTTTGTGCTTAACTTACACTACTGGAATAACTAATTTATTATTAAGAAGAACTTTCATATTTTATTTTACAGAATCAACATCTGAGGAGACCGGACAAAGTGCAAAAGTGCTAAGGAACAGGACATGTATCATTAACTACAAGAAACACATAAAGCTGTTCAATGTGGCTGAGAAGAAAAATCCCCGAAGATGTGCCACTTTGGCAGCCAATAAGATTAAGATAATGAGTGATACGAAAGAAGAATTATCGAGCTCAGAAAGCGATTGCGCAGTGAAAAAGAACAGAAGACAGCTTCATGGCAACACGTCTGGAACATCCAGGAAGAAGGCGATTGGCAACTCGGAGGTGGATGGTTGCATGAATTCTGATAATGAAAAAGAAATGCTTGCTGGCAGGAAAAAACTTGCCCGCCCTGCATTGTCTGCTCCTAAAAGGAAGTACGTTAGTGAGTCTGAGGATGAAGAAACACAGTCTGAGATGGAGACACAAGTGACTCAGAAGCGGGACGATGATAATCACGATCCTGCAAACAAATCAGTCTCTGGTGTAGCTCTCAAAAAACTCAAATACGACTCTCCAGAGAAGAATCCCACAAACCACAAGATGGAAAATGGGAGAAACTATACAAGTTGTAGACAATCAGCTTTGGCTGACAGCCAGCATACAAGCAACTCTGAGGAGGAGGTAGATTCTGACTTGGCTAAACACAAGCCTAAAAGTATCAGGAAAGTATCAAATAAAAAATCTAGAGCTTCTTTCAAAAGATCAAAACTCTTGGATGACTTGAAAGAAATGACAGAATCTAAAACAGGAGGAAAGAAAGATGAAAAAAGCTCAATTTCCAAGAAGGTGGAACCACCTGCGACTGCAGGAAGTTCAAAAGCCAGTTTCAATTGTTCTTCTGATTCAGAATCTGGAACTGATAACAGTATTTACTGCGATGCCACAGAAACAACAAAAAGGAAATCGGACACTGTTAGAAAAGAAATCACTGATTCTGACTCCCTTAAGCCTTCCAGAAGACCCCAGCGAAGGAAACTTCGGAAACCTAAACAAGAAAATGACTCTGAAGATTTGGACTATACCAAATACGGGAAAGCTAACCGTTGTTCTAAGATAAGAACTCGGAACTGCGGTAGACGGACTGTGAGATACAACGATTGTGACGACGACGATGACAGAGGTCTAGATGATGAAAATTGCGGAACGTAACCTTAAAAGGAAAAGCCAGCCCACTTTTTTTTATGATAATAGCACTAGAACTCATGAGGGATGCTGGCTTTTCTTTGTCCTACATTTCAGGGAATATATTTATATTTTTCTATGAAAAAGTTATGAATGTGATTAGATGATGACTTTCTCCTTTTCATATTTTGACTTGCACTTGCCTGCCCATGTAGCAGCATTTAGCACAGATGCCAAAATGTGCCTCATTATAGGGGCAAATTTTTTGTCTTTACTGCTATTTTATTACATATAACAAAAATTTAAAAAAAAAAAGAGAAGTTTAAACACTGCGCAACAGGTTAATAGCAGTATGTTGAGTATTATTGTTATGGGTGCTGCAATGGAATACTACCTAGGTTGTACAAGATTGAAGAACAGATTTGAAACATCTCCAGTGCTGTATGAACTCATCTACAAATAGGAACAGGCTTACAAGTAATACTATACACTATAAAGAATCTGGTGGGTGCTGATCTTTGATCAGTGGTGATAAATGGTCACTAGGGTAATATCTTTCCAACTTTTATTGGTACAGACGTTACATGTTCTGTCCTTCATTATTGACAACATTCAACTAGAACCAGTTACCAGTGAAAAAGCGTATTTGCCAGTTAGGAAGGGCATATTGGTGCTCGTGAAGAGAGCGTTTATGCTGACAGGTAGTACTATCATCATTAATGTGACTTCTATACTGTAAACTTAAGAATATGAAATGCAGGTGAACTCTTGGGCCTAAAGGATTTGTGTGTTTTCTTTATAAAATAGAAAAAAAACCAAAACACTTGTTCTGTTTTCTTTGTGCGTGAAAGGCTCGAGGTGTAGGATTCTTACATTCCAGACCTTTTTCCTACCTTTCTGGTTTTCTTCTGTATTTAGACTATTTCTCATTGATTAAACCTTACCAGTTTCTGATTCTTGTAGTACATCTCCTACTTTGAAAATATTCGAGATGGCTGTTGTTGACAAGAAATAATCCTTCTATAGGAGGCAGGAGAAATTTGCCCAGGAAAGACGTGCGAGTTCTTGGTTGGCTGTGAACCAGTTAGGGCAACACGTCGCATCTCTGAACTCCTACCTTCCTGTTCCTAGCTGCTGCACTGGTAGAAGCCCCTTGATTGCTGCCTTCAGTCCAACAGCAGGCACTTGGTGATCTCTTTCCCACTCTCCAGTGTTGTAGGTTTCCTTCCTCTGCTCCGCTGGTTCCCTTTCTCATGGCCTGTAAGTCTTAGTGGTTCCTAATGTTGTTGTTCTGTAGGGGGTACGTTAAGAGTATTAGATTTATCCCAATCCAGTTAATTTTAACTGAAATAGCAAGTTTATGAGTTAGGTTTCTAGCAGATTGGCCTGGTGGTAACATGTGGAAGAGTTTTGGGGGGAAAAAAATAGCGTAGCTGTGTAATCTCAGTCATCCCTGCCAGAACTGCTCACGCAAATGAAAATGAAGTGGTAAAACAGCAGTAAGCACATCGTCTATCAGCAGTTAGTGAGACCTGTGTCTCCAACATTGTCACTAAGGTGCATTTACCATCGTACCAGTTTGGTGTCTAGAACTTTCAGTATAAAGAAAGAATTTTTTTCCCCTTAAAACTCGGGTATGAAAGTCCAAATGTAATTTAGTTAAGAGCCTTCTTGACCCAGGACTTCTATTTAGAGCATAGTCCTTAATATGATACAGTGGAGCTTTGTAAAGTCAAGATAACATGTGAATTCGGAGTTCAATTTGCCTTCTAACATGCAAACGCAGTTTGTGTGTCTCGCCTTTGAGGGGCGAGTTCTTATAACAGTGCAAGTTAGCTGGTACCTTTCCATTATCCATAAACTGAACGCAGTGTTCAGCAGCTGCTTATAACCAGTGTTGTATGGACTGTAACCCCAGTGTGGGAACCAATACCGGTGTATAATATCGTCTAAGTAAACACCAGTTTGTGTTAAGTTTATGCAGCTAGAACTGGGCCGGCAGGTTTCCACTGTTTGTATTTCTGATTCAGGCTTAGATTTTAAAAGATGTTTTTCTTCTTTGCCCTTTTTCCGATGCTGTGTTCTCTGTCATATCACACTCATGCGCTTCATGTTCGTAGTGATCCCCGAAAGCTGGGAGAAGATTCTGGCCTCTGTTCATCTGAGAAGGCATTGCTGGCCTGGGGATTGTAACGCTTTTACTGTAAGCAACTGCTGTTTCATAGTTCCTAATTTTATGCATACAGGTGCCAAAGAGCCACCACTAAGGAGGACACGTTATTAAACTGGAAAGAGACTTTTTCACCTCTGATAGTTTAATCTGTAATATTTATTTTAAATAAGTATGCCCAATTGTATCAGAACTGGCTCATCTTCCTGGTGACTTCTTCAGTAAGTCGGCATTCTTTCTTCGGTCTGGCTGTACTCAGGGAAGTAACGTGATGTAGTAGGTCTGTAAAAGTAGTATTTTTATTTAAAGATGCATTTGTAAGCTGTTTGCTTTTGGTTTGTTTTCTGTTTCTGGGTTTCGGTTCTTTTTGTGTTTAAAGCAAAGCCTGAACCTGTGATGGACTCACAGATAGCGTGAACAGAGGAAGACGCTACAAGTGCAGAACAGAAGTGGAGAAGACTAAAATTCAGTATTCCAGCCTTTCACGATGTACATGTAGAGGTGGACCAAAGTAAAGCTGTGCACAAACCGCTGATGTCGCTGTACTCTTATTTGCATGTCTGGTATCTTTAACCTTGCTGTATTTTCAAGAGATGCTTTATGAGGTCACCTAGTGCTAGCAGAATAGGGGATGGCGTCAAGCTGCGAGAGGGTAATTAGATTAGAAATTAAGAATGTCCCTCCTAGGACAGTGCTGTGACGCTGCAAGTTGTGGATGTCCTTTCCCTGGAAGTGTGAAGGCCAGGCTGGATGGGGCTCCCAAGAGCCTGCTCTAGGGAGAGGTGTCCTTAGCCCTGGCAGAGAGCTGGGCACTAGGTGGTCCCTTCCCCAGCCCTTCTGTGGTTCTGATTTTGGGATTCTGATCGCCTTGCCGCTGAGGGAGGGCTCAGCAGAGGGTGGGCTTCAGGGGCTCGGGGTGTCGTGAGGCTCAGGAGGCCTCCCTAGGCCGCAGCAGGCGAAGCTTCCGCGCTCCGTTCTGCGGCCGCGGCCGGGGAGGAGCCAGGCGGGGCGGGCGCGCAGGCGCTGCGGGCGACGGGGCCGCCATGGCGACGTTCTTTGGCGAGGTTGTGGTGGCCCCGTCCCGCGCCGGTGTGGACGATGAGGAGACAGCGGAGGAGACGCCCGAGGACCGGGAGATTCGCAAGGAGCTAGAGAAGAAAAGGTAACTGCGTCCCGGGTTGCGGTGGGGCGGCCGCCCGCGCAGTAGACCCCCGGAGCCGCGGTTGGGCCTGGCGTGGGGCTGGTCCAGGATAGCACTAGCTGATTCATTTCTCTCTGCCTCTTTGCCCAGGGAAGTTGATGTCGTGTGGACCTGGAAGACGGCCTCGGGAAGCGCTGAGGAGGAGTCCTTTGTGTGCTCCAAGTTTATCGTAGCGATAGGACACAACGCTGCAGGTGGGTGATGCCCTAGCGAATCGTCCCGAGGCTTTCTGGTGCCGCTGGGCTTTTGCCTCTTTGCCTTAATAGCCTGTTTTAACGTTGGTCTCTGCTGTAAAAGTGGTCCCTCTACACCCAGAGCCGAGGGATTGCTGTATTTGCAGATCTGTGCAGAGCTGTAAGCTCAGAGGTCATCCGCAAAGACAGTCACTCCTTTTACAATCCAATTTGTCATAACGAACGTATTAATTATTTATCAAGTTTTTGCTGATGATTACAACTAGTCCTGAAGCTAATTGGCTGAATAATTCCTCGCTCATATTAAGATGAGAAACGTACCCACTTTACACTACGTGTGTTCAGGAGAGGGGATGTTTCACCTGGGTCATGTAACCTGTGTGTGTGATTTTTAGTATTACAGAGGTTAGTTCAACTTGGAGACACTGAGACTGTGAGTTATCAACAGCCTCTTGATAGGCATCTTCTTCAAACTTTATTTGCTAGGGTGTCGTGGTTTGTAGGACACCAACTATCCCTCCTTCTCTTCAGGGAGGATTAAGTGTCTTTCGCATGCTCAGTTCAATGCATACCAGAAACATCTCAAGTTAGCACAACCCTAATGTGTTACTTTAAGATAGAAAAATCAGCTTTCAGTAACATCATAGTAAAATTAATGTATTTTTAGCTGAAGAGCAGAGGCAAAGTATGCTTTGGTTTTGTGTTTTAGTTGGGACCACACCTTTTTTCTTTTATTTGACTTTTCCTTCATAGTCTTTCCTGGGTCGTTGGTTAACTGACTAAAGGTTTGTTCTAATAGTAGCAAGCTTATTCTGTGCTTTGGAATACGGATCTGCCTAGGGTGTAAATGGACGGGTTGTGGGCTGTTGTTAATCTCTAATGAACAGCAGGGTTTTTTGTTTGTGTTTTTTTAATTCTAGTCAGTCCTTCTTTCACATTTAATTTTCCCCTTCACCCCTTCTTTTGAGGTAGTTACTGACTCATTATGATGTCTTGAAACATCCTTTTCTCTTCTGGCACACACATTTACCAAGGTCTTGAATATTTAATAGCTGTTTCCCTGTGGGTAGAAAGAAGTTTTAAGTCTCCTTACACTTAGATCACATCCAGGTTACATTTGGATGATGTGTAGGTTAAGTTTACCACCTTGTTTTTCCTGTGTTCAGGAAAAACCCTTACAGATATTTTACATCTGTCTTCTCTTACGCAGTAACTTGTGACAGAAGCTTGACTCAGCTGGAGTTTTTTTGCTGCTCATTCACGTGTACTCTTCTCTCTGATTCCTAGAGCCAGTGTAATAGTTCTGCTTTGCTACTTCAGAGTTTTTTGTATTAAGTTTTTTTGAGAAATGTATTGCATCTGGAATGTTAAGAAGTATTAGAGACATCATATTTACATCCTCACTGTACACTAAAGGAAGCAAAGGTGACCACAGTGACACAATTCCTGAGAGTATGTGGTTTTGACATTAGGGATCTGTGTATGGAACTGCTCTTGAAGTCCTGATGTAGTGAGGTTACTTGCAGTCTTGATCTTTGCTGGATTGAAATTGATGAAACTAAGCTATTACTCTTTCTTTGAACTTGAGATTGTGAAGAAGTGTTCTAGTTTGATCTGGGTGTTTATTTGTAGAACAAATATTCTTTATAAATTAACCCTATTTGTTGTTTTTTTTCAGCTTTCCTGTCGTCTTTTATTCTGGATTCTGTATGCTGGGAAGTAGTTGGAGTAGTGAAGCTGTGGAATGAGTGGTGTCGAACGTCCACCACAACAAACGTCCTCCCGACAGATTCTTTCTGCTTGTTCTATCGATTAATATCAGATCCAACAGTAAGTGATGCGCATTAATTCCTCTCTGTTTTAGCTTTCTGAAGAAAAGCAGTGTTTGCCTACTGCGGGCAAGAAAAGTTTTAAGGCCACAGTGTTTGGGGTTAGTCTTTTAAAGAAATCCAAAAGGTCCTTATGTTCCTTAATGGTATATGAAGCCCTGGCTTGTGAGGTTGGGTACAAAGAAGATGTATGAGAGACAGCCTGATTGCTTCACATCAGCTGTCAGAGAGACAGTCTGAACAAGTTGTTGCCTGCTGTGGTTGCATCAACTTTACACAAGATTGTGAGCTGCTGGTGTGCTCTTTAAGGCTCTTGCTTATGCTGTTTTCTCCTTTTTTAAGGTTCTGTTGTGCCAGTGTAGTTGCTACGTTGCTGAGGATCAGCAGTTCCAGTGGCTTGAAAAGGTAAAACTGGCAAGACAGCAAATACAGCAATGAAATCTTAGGGGTTGTAATCTTTGACTTAGTGGAAGTGACTCTCTTCTTCTTGGTATCCTAACATGCCAGTATTATAAATGACTGTTTTACCTGTGGCTTTGTTGTCTTAAAAATTCAACAAAGGAGCAAACATACTATCTGCAGGTTCTGTGAAATCCTTCTCGGGATGCTGCCAGTTCTGTCTGCTGTAAATGACTGGGTTTGTGCAGTTAATTCACAGTAACACAGTAAGGTAGGGGTTGGAAGGGACCTGTGGAGGTCCTGTCCCCCAACACCCCCCTGCTAGAGTAGGATCACCTAGAGCATTGCATACAGGCAGGCTTTGAGTGTCTCCAGGGGAAGCTCCACCACCAATCTGGACAGCCCGTTCCAGTGCTCTGTCACCCTCAGGAGGGAAGAAGTTTCTTGGTAGGTTCAGGTAGAGTTCCTTTGGACAGTTTAAATTGCATTGGCCGTTTTCTGTGTCATATCTCAGCTGCATCTCAGCTCTGGAGGGAATCCTTCCTTAAAGAATTGTAATTGCATTTGTGTGGCTGTTAAATGACCACCAGGCAAACCTGTTGTGAAAATCATGCTGATAGTGTCTTTTCTAATGGCTGTGTACTGTCCGTCTCACAAGGAGGAACTCTAAATTAAGTTACCTAAGCTGTACCTGTGTCACTTGTTCACAGATGTAGTACACTGCGTGCCTTTCTTACACCAGTGTCTTTCAGGTACACGAAAGCTCCTGGGTCATTCAGGTCCCTCCAAATATAATGATTTAATAAGATAAAGCCAGGAGGGGATGTTCTGATTGTTGATTTTCTTTAAGGATTTAGGTCACTGCTAAGTATCGAGGAGGTGTGGCTTAGTTTGTCTTGCTGGCTGGCTGCTACCTTGCTTTCCTTTTAAATCTCTGCTGATCTGCTGAGCAAGGTCTTAGGTTACCATGAAGCTGTGTAAGGCTGGGGCTAGTAATGCAAAAAGTGAGGTAAAAAGTGTTATAGAGGGTGTGTGTGTGTGTGTCCCTGAGAGCAAGTCTTCAGCTGAGCTGAGTGATACCTGCTTGCTTTGGCCTGTCATCTGGCCCAGCTAGCACATGAGAAGGATTACTTGATTGCAAGGGAGAACCATACCAGCATTTGAGCATGAGTGAGCCAGACAGAGGTTAAGGGAAGACAAAGAGGAAGGAAAACCGGGCTGATTTCACTGAATGATAGGTGTTTTACAGACTCACGTTTGTGGAAATTGAGCCTTTTGTGGTTCTTGCATTTGTTGTGGAGTGTAATTCACTGTGGTGGGAGGGGAACGGGTCACTTTGAAGTTTAGAAACCCTAGAACATTTTTGTTTCGCTCTGTCCCACACATTCTTGCCCTTCATTTAAACTGGAGTGACAGAGCTAGGATGATTGTTATGGTTTTGCTGTGTTTTCCAGCAGCTGTGTGTATGCATTCTTTCCAGTGTGGGTGTTTGTGAACAGCAGCAGTTCCCGTTTTGCCAGGTTTTTGAGTATTTTCCTACTCCGTGGCTGTTGATGTTTTTAAATGGCCAACAGAAAAGTTGTGCCGGTCATCTTTTGCTCATGATGTGAGTTACAGACCTGTTCTGTATGCTGCATGCCTTGTGATTCTCCAAGTGTGTTCACAGTTTGCAGGAGTCAGATTTCTACTTCTTTGCTTTCTCAGGAAGGGATCACCAACAAAATGATGACGCACAGACCAAAGTTTTGCAGCCCTGCACACCAGCCGGCGTTCCCAACAGTCAGTTCAAAACACACCGCTTTTGGAAAGCTGTGTCAGTTCTGTGTTGCAGTGGGACCACACAGATGTGAGGGAACAGTCAGTTCCCCTTCTGTGATTGTTACTGTGTGCAGAAACAGGCAAGTTCCTGCAGTGTTTGTCAAATTCCCTATTGCCTAATGGACCATTAATCTGAGAAGAGCGGTGTCAGGGGAAGGTGCAGGTTTATGGGGTTCCAGTTCTGTTCCTGGAGAAGAGGAGCCTCAGGGTGGGACCTTATCGCTCTTTCTTAACTACCTGAGGGGAAGCCGTATACAGGTGGGAGTTAGGCTCTTCTCCCAGGCAACTACTGGTAGGAGGAGAGGGCGGGGCCTGAAGCTGCACCAGGGGAGGGTTAGGTTGGATGTTAGGAAGCCCTTCCTTATGGAGAGGGTGATCAGACACTGGAATCGACTGCCCAGGGAGGTGGTGGACTACCCTCATCCTTGGAGACCTGTAAGAAGAGACTGGAGGTGGTAGCACTCAGTGCCATGGTCTAACTGATGTGGTTATGTCAGGTTGTAGGTTGGGCTTGATGATATTAGAGGTCTTTTCCAGCCTCAGCAATTCTGTGGTCCTGTGATTTGTTTTGCCATGCTCTCTGTGAGAACAGCACAACCCCCTGACAGCAGGCAGTGGGTCCAGGAGTACGTTTTGTACAGTGTCTGTGAAACTCTCTTCCTTGAATTTGAACAAAACAGTGGGAAGAAAAAGGTTCTCTTTCTCAATTCAATGTGAACATTATGAAATAAAAGATTATTTAAAATTGAGGTTCGTCTGAAGTACCGTAGAGTGTCTGGGGAGCACAGCTTCAGATGTCTTGCAGCTTAGCAACCCGTCTTCCCATCATAAACCAGACTGGTTTTGTTTAGTGTCCTTTCCTTTTTCTTTTGGCAACTGCTATTGGTAAAAACCAGTAACTCTGGACGTATTTACAGGTGAACAGAACGTGATGAAAACCTAAAGCCTCTCAAGAAAATAAGTATGATAAAATTGTTAGCTGTTGTTTTGGGGGGGTGTGGGGTGTGTGTTATCTCCATTCCAAGAGCAGTGTGTATGGGATTTCCACCTGAAGGTTATGATTCACATTTTAGTCATGCTAACCTGAATTCAACTGCCGTTTGCTGTCTGCACCGAGTTGAAATGAGTCTGTGAGGCTTCTTGCTGATACTGAGAGGAGGTTCTTTTCCTTGTATGTTAATGTTTTCGCTGCAGGTGTTTGGCTGTATGCGAAAGGAAGGCTTGCAAGTCACTGTTCTTTCAACGTGTCCTGTAGCTGATTATAAAACTCAGGAATCCACCTTAACACTCCAGTCGCCGTTTCTGAAAGCCTTGAAGACAAAAGAATTCAAGGAGCGGATCTGCTGCCCACTGCTGGAACAGCCTAACATTGTGCGGGACCTTCCTGCTGCAGGTACTTTGCAGTTACTTTCAGGGCTTCTGGTGGCAACGCAGGGTTCACTCTGGAGACCATCCCTTTGCATTTAGATTTTGTTACTTGATTGTGAACTGGCTAGCGAGTTAGCTTCTTGAAAAATAATTCCTAACATCTTAACGGTTGCCTTGTAAAACACGGGCAGATTTCAAAACCACCTGCAAATCCTTTTACCCCTTCTGTGTGGGACATCACTGCTAGTAAATTCTTCACTGTAGCCTCACACACCACGTTGTTTATTGGGTTTTGGGGACATTTTACCACATATGTTCTGTTAAGAGTTCTTTCCATCTGAGTGTCCAAACAGAGGGTCATAAAGTCCTTTCTGCGTGTTACAGAGTAGATTTCACAGTGCCTCTGACCGACCTCATGTCAAAGTTAGATTCAGGTTTGTTCTGTAACTAATAAAAACCTTGTAGAGTGCTAAATTAGGGTTAGTATCACGAGGTAAAACTCGTGTGTGAGAAGCTGAAAGTGGCTTATTCTTCTGGAAAAGCATGATCCTGTTGTCATTTTTCACAAAGTCTTATGTTCAGTTGGCTGTTGAATTTTTATTGTTATTGGTTTATTTTATTATGATTGAATTTTATTATTATTGTTTTATTTATTGTGTGATTTTTTGGGGTTGTTTTTTTTAATAGAAGCTCTTTGTATTTTTGTTTATCAATAATACACCCTTTCCAGTAGACAGCTTTGCCAGGAACAAATAACCAACTGCATTTTTTTTAATTAGTGGTGGTTTGTTTTCTTAGGTACCTGGGGAGTGGAGGGAAGAACGGTCTAGCAGTCAGGATCCTGAGTAGTTAATGCATAAATTCTTGTATGCTCCTGAAATTCTGGCCTAAAACTAATGTGGCTTTGTGCACAGCTCTGAGATCCCTTCTCTGCCGAATGTAACACCCGTTTGCTTTTGATTTGCATTCAGTTTTGAGCTACTGTCAAGTGTGGCAGATCCCTGCGGTGTTGTATCAGTGCTACACTGATGTCATCAAACTGGACACCGTTACCATTGAAGCGTTCAAGCCTCTGCTTTCTTCTAAAATCCTGAAGAGTTTAGTCAAGGTAAAATTTCATATTTAAAAACTGTTAGGGGCTTAGATCTATTTTTATCTGTCTTCTGTCTCTTGTTTTCTGCTGTTGATTTGCCACTGTGAGGATTCTGCCTGCAAAGGCATAAAAATCATCTGTACTTGGAAGTAATGACTCTACACCTTCCCTCAGAACTTAATTTTGACCTTCCAGCATCTTGTAGGGGTACCAGTATGTCAGGCAGTGATTTCTTATGATTGTTGATGCTGCAGTTTCCTTTAACACTTGAGGTGTCTCAAGTTAAAACCTTTATCTATGTTTATCTTTGTTGACATTGTACATTCCTATGCCGGATGGCTGTGCTCTAGCTCTGTATCTACCTGTCTTGTGCCATGCCTGAAAGCATCTTAAGGAGTTTTGATCTACAACCTCTTTCTGGAATTAAAAGACTGAATTTCTAAGGATGATTCTTAACACAGAATCACAGAGTGTTAGGGATTTGAAGGGTCCTTGAAAAATCATCTAGTCCAGTCTCCCTGCCAGAGCAGGACCCCCTAGATCCAGTTGCACAGGAAGAGATACAGGTGAGTTTAAAACATCTTCAGGGGAGGAGACTCCACAACACCGCTGGACAGCCCATTTCAAAGCTCTCTCACCCTCACTGTGAAAAGGTTTCTTCTCGTATTTATGTGGAAACTCCTGTGTTCCAGCTGACACCCATTGCCTTTTGTCTTATCATTGGATGAGACTGAGCAGAGCCTGCCTCCTTCCTCCTGACACCTGTCCTTTCCGTATTTAACAACATGAATGAGCTCACCCCTCAGTCTCCTTTTTCCCAAGCTAAAGAGACCCAGCTCCCTCAGCCTTTCCTCCTCAGGGAGCTGCTCATCTCCCTTCATCATCTTTGTGGCTCTGCACTGGAATCTCTCAAGCAGTTCTGTGTCCTTCTGGAACTGAGGGGCCCAGAACACTAGTCACAGCTATCAAAGTGAATATGCTGCTTCTTTCTGAAACGTTTGTAATTGCAGTTGGGTCAAAACACTCCTCTCAGTTTTGCCATTTGACTTTACATTGAAAGGACAGAAGAGCACATACTGCAGTAGTTATTTTAGATTTGTGATGGTTACAGCTTGTACTGGTCCCCTAAACCAGTCTAACAGAATAGAATTGGAGCCTTTAGCAGGGCTCTTGAAGATCTGTGTTCTGATCACAATTAGCGTTTTAATAAACCTGGTATCTGGTGTAATAAAAATTGGAACAGCAGTATTGTTACCAGCAGTGTAGCTAACATTGATCGTCTCTTCCTCTCCCTAGGATGCATCTGAAAGCACAAAGATTTTGAAGAAGCTCCTGACAGCCAATGAAACTCACAGCAATATCTATATCTGAGGAGGACATTTGTGACGCAGACTGCACTTTTCCCTAAGCTCCAGTTTTGTTCTGTTGAGGACATTTTGGAATTGTAGTTGTTTCCTATAAGTGGAATAAATTCCAGTAAATTTTTACATCTGCATTTATTGTTCAGTTCAAATTCATCACTGCAAGCACATTCCTTCTGTGTGGCTTGGGAGACTCTTCTGGAGTGAGTTTGGGAAGGACATCTTGAATATGAAAAGCAGCATCATTTTCTCTTCCTGAAGAGTTGTGTAAATGTATACTGTTTATACATAGGAGAGGAAATGCAGTTCAAGTCTTCTTTCCACATCTAATCTATTTTTTACTTTTATTTTGAGGCACAAAAGTTTTCCTGATCTCTAATCCTGGCTGTATCATTCCCTGCTATGAGATCTGACAGCTGTGGGACTCTCTCCCAGTGCAATGGGAAGGTAGGCTGGAAAGCTGTTTCAGCTAGATTGCCAGGGCAAACTGATTTAATCAGTCCACTCAATTTCTGGCCGCAGCAGGAATAGTACAAGGTGCCTTATGCAGAGTAGGTGTTTTCTAGAGTAAGAGAGAAGTTTGAAGGAGTCTCAAAAAGTTCTCTGCAAGTTGCTAACAATGTCAGCAACTATTTAAAGTACTTACTAGGATTGGCACACAATCCTGATTTGCTCAGTAAAACAGAGGAGATAGACCTTCCCAAAATGTGGTGTCAACAGCAGTGTTTCTGATGCTACCAGGTAATGTGCTCTTGGCATCACTGCAGACACCTTTGTGCTGCATGTGGCAGCTCATCGTGGAACAAAAGGGTGACGGCTTCAACATTTTCTGCTAAATTGGACTTAACCTGGGGTGGCCACTTTTAAGAGTGTTCCTTCAACAGCACAGACATCCCTTCAGGTGTGACACTGGCTGTCTCACTCAATGTGACTGAAGCAAGTAACCCCTGACTTCAGCAGTCCCATTACATCTTCTAGTTTGGGAAATCTAACTGCACGCTCTAGTGCAGTTTCAGTGGTAGAAAACAGTTCTTGATGAGGATACTGCGTTGTGTTTCAGTATTGATTTCAATTTCTGTTAATGCAACAGGAGACATTGTTCCTTTGGGGATTTCTGTGCAGCATTTTAGTGACAACCTGTTTGTGCGTCTGATCTGGTTTGATTGAGTTCATCTGGAAGACCATTTTGTTGTTTACTGGATGTGTTTGATTCATAATAAAGTAACAAGAAATCACTTTAATAGTAGGGTGTAAAGCACAGTTACCCGTTGATGCTACTGCATTCTCTTGTACTGTGTTGTGTTTTGAGCACCTCAGTGCAAGTAAGACGTTGAGATGCTTGAGCAGGTCCAACGAAGAGCAGCGTTCTGGAGAATCATGGAGTGGTAGGAGTTGGATGGGACCTCTGGAGATCATCCAGTCCAACCCCCTGCAGAGCAGGTTTATCCTAGAGCAGATTGCCCAGGAGCACACCCAGTTGAGGTTTGAATGGCTCCACGGACAGAGACTCCACAGCTTCTCTGGGCAGCCTGTTCAGTGCTCTGTTAGTCTCACGGTGAAAGTAAAGGCACCTTATGAGGCAGCTGAGGGATCTGTGACTAGTCTGAAGAAAAGGAGGCTGAGGTGAGACCTACCTGAAAGAAGGTTGTAGAGAAAGATTGATGTTAGTTTCTTCAAGAGTGATAGGACAAGAGGAAATGCCCTCAAGTTGCACTAGGGGAAGTTTAGATTAGACATTAGGAAAAACTTCTTTATTGAAAGGGTCACCAGGCACTGGAACAGACTGCTCAGATACGGAGTTTAGGGACGTGGTTTACTGGTGGGATTGGTTAGTTTTATGGCTGGAATCTGATCTTGAGGGTCTTTTCCAGGCTAAACAATTCTGTGATTGTACGTTGAGGTCTTTTAAGACTATTTTCATGCCTTGAATGAAAGTGGCAAACAAAGCAGTGCTAACTTGGAAGAGGAAGTGAGAAAGTCTGAAAACTGGCGTGTTGTCAGAATGTTCTGAAGATGGATAGCTCTCCTTAGCTGGAAATGTTTACACAGAATGTGTTGGGCCTTTAGAGGCCATCTGGTCCAACCCTCCTGCAGGGACATCTTTAACTAGATCAGGTTACTCAGAGTTCCATCAAGCCTGACTTTGCTTCCAGGGATGGAGCTAGTACCACCCCTCTGGGGAACCTGTTCCCGTGTGGTGCTTTTTCTGTTTGGTATTGTTGAGCTGGAGGTTTCACCCTTTGTGTGTGGGTTTATTTCTGTGATCCACACTACAGATGAGGTCAAGCTTTGCTAATACTACAAGTAGTATTTCTCTTTGATGTGAGGCTATATTTCTCAGGTCATGTGCACACCATACAGTGCGTAAGACCCTTCCTCACCACTGTCAGCTGCATCAAGCTGTGTACATTTGAAATGTCAAATGTTTTGCAGTAGACAGTAAGTGCTGTGGGGCAGCGCAAGAAGGTACTATAATTTAACATTCCCTCTACCTTTTCGCACAGTTTGATGTAGGAAGTAGCTGGTATCCCTCCCTTAAACAAGTAGTTCTGTAAGTAAGCACCAGAGCTAAAGATGCTGGACTATCTCGTAAGATGTGAGTGTTGGCTGAAGACCAATTGTAATTGAACATGGCTCTGTTGCTGCTGGGTTTCTTTGCTCTCCAGTGTCTCGTAAGAGGCTGCAGTGAGGTTTTCTTGGTATCTACCAGCCGCTGGTTTCTGTAATACTTGTAAGAGTGTGTAAACATAAAACCTTCGTTAAATGTGGCAGACGGCTTCAAACACTTTGGGGGCAAGAAGTGTATCTTTGCCTGTGTGTCTGAAATGTGATTGTGTAAGATTTGTTTGCTTAAGGTACTGGGCTAAATAATTAAGAGAGTCAACTACTAACTTGGAAGAGTTTCCTTTTTCCAGTTTTCAGACCATCTAAGCTGCTTGGTGCATGTATGGTTTTTAAGATAACACTGAGCCATCTTCTGCTGAGGTATGTTGTCTTCCAAACCAAGGACATGGGGGTCTCTTCTCAGGTCTGATCTCCTTTATCATGCAGCAGAATATATGTGGTAGGCATATGTGTTCTTTCTTTCCTTGAAGGCTCTGACACAAAGGTGAAGTGAAAGCCAGAAATCAGTATTTTACTCGAATTTTTTACAACCCACCCGTGTTTTAATGCCAAAACAGCAAGATAACCTACTATTCCAGTTTCTCTGTGTTGCCTGTGGTCATACATAGTGCATGGACTCTCCAGGAATGAGGTTCTTGCAGTCTTTTGAAAATCCAGTGTGAAAACAAACCACACTCTGCTTCCCCATCACTTCTTTATCCGATCATGTTCCTTTGGGTTTTGACATGGTGTATCAGTTCTCTTTCCTGAAAGGATTTCTCCTTCCTCTGTGACAGAACTGGAAATGCTGTTTCTGTGCGCAGAAGCTTGAGCCTGAATGTTCCTGCTGCATCCTCAGCCTTCTGTATCAATGAAGCGGGGGATGTTGGAACTCATGTCCCGAGGGTTGCCTCCTACCTGGTTAAGTGCTCTCACAATCTTGATCATGCATCTCTTGAGTTCCCACCACACAACAAAGACATGGGTGAGGTTTATTCTTTTATCAGTCCATCTTTGACATCAACGCACAATGTCTCTCTCCCCTTCCTATGTGAAGGTATGCTCTTACTGCAGGTCTCTAGCCAGCAATCTTAAGTCTTCCTAGACTATAGTCTTCTCATACTGTCAGCAAATATCTTAAGTTCCTCCTTGTAGACTTCACTCTCACTTCTGACATATAATTTTACATTTCCTATGCTAAAACCTGTATTAAAGCAGTTGGGAAATCAAGCAGGCAGAAGGAAATTCTCCCTGTGTATTTTAATTCTGTCTCCACACAAAACCTGAAGTTAATTGCATCTTTAATTACTGTGTTAGGTGCTCTTCCCCAGATAAAGCAGCCCTGTGAAAGGGCAGTGCTCAGTTATGACAACATGGAGGGGAGGAGGCTCCGGATGAGATTGCTAATTCCATTGTTTCCTTTCCCTGGAGGAGCCTGTGGTGACTGAGGCAAGTGAGTAAAGGAGCAAAGAGGAGGAGAGTGTTTCTGCACCAGCTTCGGGCAAAGCTAGGCAAGTCCCATGGAGGAGAACATGACCCGCAGCTGGTATCTGTGAGTTGTGTGGGTAAACAAGCTGAGGAACCTAGGACCTGACTTGCTGATGTGTTGTGCACTCACAGGGTGAGCTGTAAGAGCTGAGGGAGATCAAGATGCTAAGAGCAGATGTAAAATTATTACAGTGAAACTTGAGAATCTTTGAAACAGAAGTAATAACCTGCAATTCTTCTGTTTGCCTTTTTCTTTTGAAGGCAAGCTTTTTGTACAATCTCAGATGTCTCTGGTTTATTTTGTTACTGTTCTGGTTTGAGCCTAAAACACTGAAGTGTGTAAATGTGGCAGGAATGGAACTAGGTGAGATTCGTATTCATTTCAGTGCAACCAGATTGGCAGTGTTTTCCTTTAAACACAAGTTCTGACAGCTGTGGCATGTAGCAGCAACCAACGTTATGGGCACATCTGTCTAAGAAGATGAGAGCAGAGCTTTGAGGTAAGTCCTTACAGGAAACACTGAGATGTTATTACCAGATATCCTGGAATAGCTGAAGAGCAAATGGACTTGAGAATTCCATGCAGTAAGCACTGTGAGAAGCCATTGTCTTGCAGAGATGGAAACACAAAGCACTTGGCTTTGATAGCGAGATGTCCTGAGTTGTCTTCAGTGTGGGAGGAACACCGCAGACCTCCAGCGGGGTGCTGGAAGAAACCTACAAGTTCGAATGTCAAGCTACAGACTCGTGTTTCTCACTTTGAAGCAATTGTACAACTAAAATGATTTCATGCTCTTTGTTGCTTGAAGGGTCCAGCCTTACAACACATTTTCCACTTTAAAGCAATTACCCAGGCAAGTACCTAACATCCCATACAGTTTCTTAACAAAGCAGTTTACTGCAAAGACTGGGGGTTCTTCCCCTGTGCTTTAGCCAGAGGATTAGAGCATGCTGTCGTGTGCTGAACCTGCTCTATGGCTTATGGTCAGGATTGGTATATGAATTTTTCAGCTACATCTGATTTGGATGTGGATCTGTCTTTTTTTCCATCAGCTCTAGAGACTGTGAAGCCAATCTGCTGCTCCACAGGGAATTAACAAAAGGGAGAATGAACATAATAGAGTCACAATCGATAAAGGCAGCAGTTTGCTGAACAGATGAATGCTCGATGTACAGCCTTGCTTGAAGAAGCACAAACCTGAGAGTAGAAGGGTTGTAGCTGGAAAGCTGTATGAGAACAGAAGCAGCCAGTAGGGAAAAGGTGAGAGAGCAGCAGAAAAAAGCCTTAGCACTGATCATCCCATAAAATTAAGGCTTGAGATGGTGGCTGTGAAATAAAATAGCTTGTAAGGTGGGTTTGCTGTTCCCTGCTGGCTCTGAGTAACACTGTTGTGGTATCAGATAATGCTTTCCTGCTACCCTGCTTAATTCACTTCCAGACTGGATTGGAAGAGGTATGCTTTGGGCAGAAGCAGCACAGTGAACAAGTGCAAAGTATTACACCTGCCAGTATCTGCTCTTAAACTGTAGAGGACGCTTGGAAGAAACCCTGCTGGTGCTGTCAGAAACAAGCTCCTCTTCTGTTCATTACTCAGAAAGTGCTGGTGCCAAACTCTTCACCCCAAAGCCAGAATTAAGCGTGCCCAGCGTAGCTCTGTAAGTCTGTTGGGTTTTTCTTCCAAGGGGCAGAAGGCAGGCATGTCTGAGATGACTTTGTAGTGCCAGGGGTGTGGAGGTTAACTGGAGGGAGTAGTGGATACAGCAGAAAAGGCGATTCAACACCTGCTCTTACCGTTCCTATTGCGTTATGTTCTTCCACGTGTCTGTGAACGATTTGAGAGTGCACCTGAGGAATATCTACTTGGAACAACACTGAAATCTACTTGGTAGATCATCTTTTTCTAAACAGAAAATAATTCCATCTGTGAGGTTGTTATAAATAGACTTAGACCCAGGTGCTGTGGATAGCACGTTTTCTATCTTTACATGAACTTTGTCTCCTACAAGGCTTGATGCAGAGATCTTGCAAGTACAAAACCAAGTGTGAGTCCCTGGAGCTCCCAGCTGAGATACCCTGTCTGGCAAGTAAGGAAATTTTGTATGGTGCAGGCTTGTCCAGCATAATTTCCAGTGAAGATTTTGTTGGCTTTAACTGCAAACGCTCTGTTTTGTGTCCTGCTAGACAACAATCCTATTACTGGCTTCTCTAAGCACCCCGATGTGGAGGTGACTGAGAGGTCGGTAATCAAAACTTGCAGGCTGGTTTGTTTTGTGATGAGGCTGCTTTCTAAAGTTCATGAAAGTTTCAGTTTTTCACTAACCTTTTCAATTAATTTAATGCGTATGGACAGAAATATTTCCCCACGTCAGTGCTAGTCATCAGGTTTCATAGCGGCTCACTTCTCAGATGGCTTCTGACTGTTCCGATCCAGGCTCATCTGATGTTATGCTACTTAAAGCAGTAAGAGCCCTGTACTTGATGTGGTCGCAGCAGGCAGGCCCCCCTTCATTGAGTATCATCCCAGCTCCCCCACACACATGTGCTATTCCTTTCCCAGTTGGTGCTCATAACTTTACAGGGATCACCTGGAAGCACAAATAAATACATACGCCAGCTCTTAGGAAGCTAACCAGCAGATGTGCTAGCTGACAACTCAGCCCCCAAGAGCTCAGGTGGTGCTGCAGGGTGCTTCTTGAGGTAGGGGCATCCACTTCTACACCTTAGGACAGATAGAACCTAGTACGGCAACTCTTTGCAGCAGTGTAGCTAGGACTTCCTCCAAAGAAGGTGCAAAAGCTCCTGCACTAAAAAGCATTTCATGTGGTCTTCAGAGCAGCCCAGTAAAACCACAGGCTACTAAAATGGGTTTTCATGTTGCACAAGCTGATGTGAACCATGCACCTACTTCCAGCTGGGACCCAAACTGCCCAGCTGCATCTGCACAGCTCTGCACCGCGTCTGGCAAGAGGTGTCTGTTCATTCATTAAGAACAAACTCACTGAGAACACAAGTGAGCACTGAGTCTTAGTGAAACAAGTGGTCCTTTAATATTTATTTAGCTTTCTCTCATTTAGCTTTCACAGTGCTTTATGAACAAAGAAACAGGATCAAAAGCAGTCGTTTGACTTCCTAAGCCTCAGCTTTCACTCTGCATTCCGTGTGCAGCGCAGACTTCAAGTTAGACGTTCAAATAAAGATCAGTTGGTGGAGCTCCTGACTTAATCAGCGTGCTGCAGAGAAAGCAATGCTGGAATGCTCACAGAATCGGTCGCTTGTCTGAAAGGAAAGTCGCTTGCTTTAAGTTTTCACATCACCTCTGCCCAGAGGCTGCTGCCAAGTGTTTCTGCAGAGCAGCCTGCTGCCACAGCTGTGATGCTTCACAGCAAGTCTGTAATGTTTTGAAAGTGGCCTTTAATGTTTGAACTTCCAGCAAGCCAGCCTGGTGTTTTTTTAGTGTTGACATGTGGCTTCCAGACTTTAAAATCCAATACGCATTATGAAAATGCATGAGTGTGGAATTCAAACCATATTTTAATAATTTGGCCACCTGTACAATATCCCAATAATCTTAAAATAGAGAACTTGAGATCCTCCGTAAAGTTATTTGTAGCAGATGCTAAATCTTTGGTGTATTCTACACATTTACACGCTGGGACACAGATATTAAACATTGCCCTTACAAAAATAACCCAAACCACATTTATTTCAAAGAATTAGCGTGGTTCAGAGCAGGAAGTGGGTGCAGGAAGCTCCATCCATCCACTGTTGTGGTTTGTTTTAAAGGTGTGCTCGAAACGAGATGAAAAAGGCTGCGGCGGTTACAGCGCTCGGACAGTTATTGGAGGGTTTAAAAGATAAAAAGCCCTTTTTTACTTATTGTTTCAGCAACATTCTCAGCTGCTCTTTTTCTACCCCAGCTTTCTTTTTTATTCTCTTTTTTTTTTTATTACAGTTCAACTCTCTGACCTTAAAGACGTAATTACGGGGCACTAAATCCTAAGCGTCAAAGCCATTCTCTGATGACTGAAAAATTAGCCCTTTTGGTCAGACCCTGAGGGCCAGAAATGAAAAACCTGCTGGCGAAAGGTAACCGTGAGTGTGATGTGACTGGGTAACAAGGCTCTTCAGTAGCAAAGTGCAGTGCTGCTTTTAAGCGTAAAGATGCTGTTGACAAGCAAACACACACACGTAGATATTCTCCACTGATGTAGCTAGCTCCAAGCCTGCTAATTCTCAATCAGCTTCAGAAATGATGATGCTTAGAAAATCAGTTCCTTTTGGGGTGGTTTTATTTGCCTCCTGAATTTACCTTATAACTGCAGGGGCTGGACTTTCCCTTTTTAATTTGTGATGAAATTTAAGGTTGCAGTTCTCTCACAAGTTTCCAGGACCTTTTGGTCCTGGACCTTTGGAAGATCAGTAGATGTGTCTAACACAGCAATAAAGGGAAGAAGGGCCTCTACTCACTCTTCAGCTATTGCCTTTTGTTCTGTAGGGAATGTCATCTCCGGCTTCTTCAGCTGGGGATAAATATCATTTCCTACATTTGAGTCACGCTTCCATCTTTCCTTCTCCAGCTGTCTCTTTTGTCTACCTCTCATTTACCCACTGTGCTGGCATCCTCCTCCCTCCCATCCTTGCAACTCAAGAGTTTTTCCAGCCTCAGGTGTAGGGGCAAACTCTGGCCTGCGTTCATAGTTGTTAGGGATATGGTGTAGCGTTGTCTTGGCAGTGCTAGGCTAATGGTCGGACCTGATGACCTCAAAGGTCTCTTCCAACCAAAGAGATTCTGTGATCTGCAGGGAGATCCCCAGCCTGTGATGCTGCTGAGTTTATTTGTGCTGGCAGCAATGGCAGTAAGTGCAAGTTCTGGAAACAAAAAGTTGATGGAGGGCTACTAAATGCAAAGAACGGGTGCCACATTGCCAGCAACTAGCAGGGCTACCCCAGGGGAATATTGCTGCAGCCTTTCTTGGAACATGTGCTCTTTCCCTCATCGTGTGCCATGGAGATGGGGTACTGGCTGGGACCTTGCTTTGACCAGCTTCCTTTGATGTTTCCAACAAAGCAGAGCCAGAGAAACAAGCAGTAGCCATCATCTCTGAGCTGGGAGCTGAGCAGTGCAGTCCCTGCCCTGTTGCAGCCTCTTACAGTAATTTCCACAGTAGGAAAATGCAATGCAGTCACAGAATTGTCACCTTGAGATCCTGACAGGGTCAGGAAAAGAGATGACATTTCCAGAAGGCTGTTACTTGTAGGGGCTTCCCTGCTGCTTCCTTGTCCAAAGGCAGCTGGGCCATAACTTTTGGAAGAGCAGAAACTCGCAGAGGTCTGACTGGGTTCTCACCTGCTTCAACCACAAGGAACTAACTTAGGGCGAGGGATGAAAAGGCAGGTGCTCAGCTTGGGCCAGAGTTACTGTGTTTTGCTTAGAGAACAGAATGGAATACTCTAGAGGCTGTGGATGAATTAAAACTAGGAGCTGGGCGATGCTTTCTGAGTTCCCAGAGTGAACAGGAGCGAGAGTAAGTGAACTGGTCAGGGTTTCCACTGAAAACGTGGCTTAAGGGAGTGGAAAAGGTGGGTGCCACTGCTGCTGGAGCTCCTAAAGATACGTCTGGTTGGCTTTCTCTGCAGCAGGTGTAATGTCAGCCTGGATGTGACCTCCTGCTTCTGGAAGAGGATGGATCACGGCTGTTACTCATGCAAAGCATTTGCAGCCAGCGACAGGTATGGGGCAAACCTGCTCTCTTTTCTCACGAATGGGTGCAAACCTCTTTTTAATGGATCATCCTGCAGTTCGGTGGGGCATGAGGCGACGCTGAAATATGTGATAACCTCTGCTTCATCCTGAAATAAGCTGAACATCTCAAAGGCTTTCTTTGTCCCAGATTACAGGGAACATAAGCATACAGTGCTGTGTATCAACTCAGCTCCTCTCTTACAGACTTTTCACCTGTAAGCATTAACTTATGGTGGCCAAGATTGTATTGAGAGGGGTTTGGATGCTTATAGCTTCTCATCTTTTACACGAGAGGAGTGTTGTTTTTAAGTTGCAGGCTGGTTTATTGAATCAGGTGGGTTATCACAAGGAACAACTGAGATCTCGGTTTTGATTTCTTTGCTATCTAGATTAGGATTAAAAGTGCCTGTTAGGACTTGATAAATGGGAACTGTAATGGCAACTGATGAGCTTCAAGTCATCGCTGTGTATAACCTGCTTCCCTCAGCCCCCGCGTACCAGCTAACGAACCCAAACAGCAAATATTACAGGAAATAAGAGCCAAAGTCCAAAGAAATAGCTCACGGACAAGGTCAGCAGATAAGCAGTGCTGTTTCTCACACCCACCTCAAGTACTGTGCTCAGCTCTGGTGCCCCCAGCAGAAGAGAGAAGAGGATCTGCTTGTGTAGGTCCAGAGGAGAGCCACAAAAATTATCAGAGGGCTGGAGCAGTTTCCCCTACGAGGACAGGGTGAGGGGGTTGGGGTTGTCAGCCTGGGCAAGAGAAGGCTCTGGGGAGACCTTATTGCAGCCTTTCAGTACTTAGAGGGGCAGAAAAGAAAGAGGGAGGGGTTGTTTATCAGGGAATGTAGTGATAAGATGAGGAGTCGTGGTTTTAAAATGAATAAGGGTAGATGTAGACTAGACATTAGGAAGAAATTCTGTACTGTGAGGGTGGTGAACACTGGAATAGGTTGCCCAAGGAGCTGTGGGTGCTCCATCCCTGGATTTGCTCAGGGCCAGGTTGGATTAAGCTTTTAGCAGTCCAGTCTAGTGGGACACGTCCCTGCCCATGGCAGGGGGGTTGAGACTAGATAATCTTCCAGCTCAAACCATTCTATGATTCTACTAATTTAAAACAAAAGGACAGGAATGGGAAACTGAGCGGTTCAAGCATCAATTCCTTTCTTGATCAGGAACTGCCTGGCTTCTGCCTGGTTCAGTCAGGATCCAGGAGTTACTCTGTTGGGTTTCTAAGGACATCCCTCTTATCCCCTTTACCTTTGATGCTTCTTGAATATTTTGGATTTGGCACTCAAACCCTCTGAGTAGGACAGGCACCGTTATCCAGATAGTGTTTCCCAAAAGTTCACCTGTGGGTTAGGACTGGGGACTTGGCATTTCTGGAAGCACCATCCCTGATACTAGCAGTAGGAAAGTATACAGGATATGAGTACACAGTGGTCTTCCTCCTAGAGTCTTCTAGGAAGAATGAACGGGGTATTTGGGGCCAGTCAAAGTTGAAATTAAATCTTTTCTAAGAGGGTTTTTCTTCATCAGCTTAAGCACCGTAGATTTCTGAGGGCTTGTGTGTAAATCGTACAGGATTCTACTAAACACAGAATCACTGCTCTGGTCTTTGTATTGCTGAAGGGATGGACTGAGTAGAAATAGAACCAGTAAAACCATTCCTGAACTGTTACTGCTCGAAAGGAGAACTGTAAATCCTGAAGAGTCAATGTGGAAAAGCTCTTAGCATGGACATAGGTTTGAGGAAATCTGTTCCGTGTCCTTAAAATCACAGAGTTAAATGAAAAAAATCAGTTAATAGCTCATGAGAGGAGAAAACAGGGGATCTTAGTCCTGGAGGGCTGTAGCAGCAGAACCTGTGGATCGTCATGTCCTACAGCTCTCTGGATTCTGCTTTTACACCAGTTGCTTCTGTCCTGAGGACTCGATGAACTTAAGGGTCTTTTCCAGCCTGAGCGATTCTACGGTGCCTCTATTCTCGTGTCTCCCCCTCTCCCAAGGAGCCCCCCCGCTTCACGCAACGGGAGGGGGTAGCCTGCCGCGGGGGTGCGCTGCCTGCGAGCGGCCGCGGGGCGGCGCTGCGGTCCAGCGGACGGGCGTCGGGTGGGGACGCGGGGGGAGCTCGGCGTGAGGTCTCGGTGCTGCGGGAGCCCCAGATATCGGCACCACGGGCTGGTTTCTGGGGAGACAGGAAGGCTGCAGCCATCTGGGATTGGTTCCTTTCCTCCTGTTTCAGGGGCTCCGGGTTTCGGGGCAGCGGCCGTGGCGCTGCCTCCCGCCCTGGCGAGCATCACACAGTCCCGCAGTGACCGGGACCTGTGCAGATCACCTGCGCCAACCCCGCTGCCAGAGCTCGTTCTCCTAGAGCAGATCTCCCAGGGACATAGCCAGGCAGGGTTCGAGTGTCTCCAGAGCCTGTCTGGGCAGCCTGTGCTCTGCCCTGTTAAGTTTTCCCTTACACTCGGGTTGAACCTCCTAGTTTTCCAGTTCGTGCCCCTTGTCCTGTGAGAAGAGCCTGGTGCCATCCTCCTTTAGGTCTTTGCAGACACTGGTGAGGCTCCCCTCAGCCCCCCCAAGCCACATAGACCCAGCTCTCCGCCTCTCCTCATACAGAAGATGCTTCAGTCCCTTAGTTATCTTAGTGGCCTTGCGCTGGACCTTCCTCCTGCATCCCTTTGCCCGCTCCAGCTCCTGCAGTATTTTCTCTCAATGCTGCTCGTACGTTCCCTAGTGGAGTTATTTCCCGGGCCGTCCATCACCAGTTTGCTGTTGTGATTGGCACCAGTTTCACAGCGCTCTGCTCTTTCTGTTGCCGTGCTAACATACGCTGCGCCGTGTTTTCAGATCCTGGCCGCTTTCCCCATATGGTTTCCATATGGGAACATGTTGCTCGTGTTAGCCACCTTTGGAGCGGCTTGTCAGCCAGGTCCACGCTCAGAAACAAATAAATTGTCTGGTGTCTACTGTATTTCCTTTCAGGCCGCACTCTCCACTTCAAACTTGGCAGCGTTTCAGAACAATCAAAACCCAATCAGCGGCCGTGCTAACTCCATATGTTTTATTTCCAGACTCCACGAGGCGGAGGAAGCTGAAACTATTTTCGGCGTGCAGCGATGTTTGGGGTGACGTGCTGCACATTGCAGCGCGTGTTTTCCGCTCCCTGTTACCCCAGTCAGTGCAGAGAGGTGCTTGGGTTTCGTGCAGATAGCTGTGTCCGGGCCAAATGCTGCAGATCAGATTAGCTTTCCTGGAAAGTTGGGCACCTCTAGCAGAGAGTGAAACAGACGTAAACTACAGTGAGTTCGATGCGTTGGAAATAGGCTGGAGTCCTCTGGGAAGGAGTCTTACCACGTAAGCAAACTTGACAGGTTCCCTTTCTTTGGATGGTGTTTTACAAGCAGGGATTGCCTCATTGCCTCTGATTTGGCACTCTCTGTTGGGCTGTTGTGCTGGAGTCCATCGGCCAGTTTCCTTCTGCCCCTAAAAATGGTGCAGCCTGTGTCGGGATGGAAAATAGCATGTGAGGAAGAATGCACGTGCACAGGATACGGTAGTTTCTCCAGCAGAGTTGCCTGGCATCCCTCTAGGGTAAAGCTTCTTCCTTCTGGTTTGAGCTGGGTCTGTGTATTTTGCTCTGATCTACACTAACAGATGACAGGTCATGACTGTAGTGCCTGACCTGTGTTGGCTGGATCACTTGTGTTCACAGCAATTCACCTGCCCACGCTTTGTGGATGTGTTAGCTGGCTGTAACGGCACCAGGTTGATGCCTGTGGTCTTGCAGCATCTCTCACCAAAGGCAGGTTTGGTCTGATGCAAAGCGCCTGGCCCAGCAGCTGGCAGCAGTAACTGGTGCAGAGCTGAGGAAGCCCCTGCCTTAAAACCAGGCAAGAACAAAGAGGTGGTGTTGGGTCTGTGCCTGCATCTCTGGAGGGCCAGAGCCACCAGGAGCCACTTCTCAGAGCAAATTGCTCCTACGTAGAGAAGCACTGGTGTTGTAGTGTGTCAGGTGAAAAAGTTAAGAAAGCATAAGGCAGTCTCACACCTTGCGCGCTGAAATAACAGTCCCGATCCCACAGGGTTTGCGGTTCCCACCTAGGGACATGCGTGGAGAAGAGTGAAAGGGTAGGTTTGGATTGCTAGCTGCTCAAGCATGTGTTTTCCCCTGAACCAGCTGTGCAAGTGAAGAGCTGCAAACTGGTTTTACAGAGGCTGAAAAGCAGCAGCAGTGGTCTCATTCCCCAGCCTATGGTCCTGTTGCTGTGCTCCGTTTCCCTCTGTCCGTGTGCTGTGAGCTTGGCACAGCGCAGGTGAAGCCCTCTCTTTGGAGGCTTCTCCTGAGAAAGGGTTGTGGCCCGTTCCTTGAGTGTGTGGCAGAGTGGGGAGAGCTCGCTAGCAAAGCGCAGGAAGCACCAGCAGAGCTGTTGAATGTTAATCCAATATTTAATGTTCAGCGGGTTGCCAGCAGCTCTAAAACCATGCGTATGGTTTGATGGCTATATACAGCTTTCTGTGGTTACTTTACATCTGGCGCTAAGAGTGATTGATTTGAGAATACCACTAGGATGTCTGTTAGGAAGCGCTGTGAGGCCGTAAGAAAGGCAATAAACCGAGGTTTGTCATTGTCAGGGAGCTGGCGTGAAGGATGCTTTGAAAGAGCACTCTGCGTGACCTCTGAGCGCAGAACAAAGTCAGGCTCCCAGGCGTTGAAGTAACGCCACAAAAGCCGGTGTCTGTGGAAAGCCTGGAAGGTGATATCCAGCATGAGGCAAATGTGCAGATCAATGCTAATTACGTGTGCAATTGTGTTCGAGTGAAAATAGCTGTTGGACCATTCAGCTGCTGTTTGACCGTGTGAAATGCCAGCGAGAGCGAAAGAAGCAGAACCCCCAGACGCTGCTCCTCTTCCCCAGGCTCTCTGGAAGGAAAGCCTGGGGTTGCTGTTTCCTGTTGGGAGAGGGTAGACTGATGCAGGGATGAAAGGTGCCAGTGATGCCCGTGTGATGCTGCTGGAGGACACGTGCTTGGTGGGGGCTGCACCAGCAGAGAGCCGTGGTCCTGGCGATTCCTGAGTGGGTGCACAACCAAAATCCCTTTGGCTAGGTCAGGGTAAAGGAGGTAAGGGAGTCAGTACTCGAGGGGCTAGTTTGGGGATCAATAAATGGTTAGGGTTCAAATCAGAAAGCTGTAAGGGCTTTGGAGTGACGAAGCAGCAAGACTGATGCCTACACCTGCTTTTTGTTTTTCCCTTTGGAAGTGGAAATGTCCTTCCCAAGGCCTGCAGCACACACACAACTTTTTCCAGGTAGACCTCTATCTTTTAGGCACGAACATTTGGGGTTGGACTTCAGTGATCTTTCGAGGTCCATTCCAACCCATAACAGTCTCATTCTGTGATCTGTGTGACAGCTGAGGGCTGGGAAAGCCCGCTTTGCACTCTTAAAGGAGGGCAGAAGCCACGGGGACTTTGGGACGAGTGAACTCCAGGGACTCGGTTGGTCAGGAGTACCCAGGGCATTTTCTACAGATATTTGGAAGCAGAGGGAATTTTCTCTTTGTAAGTGTTGTTTCTCTGCTTTTATTGCTCAGTCTTGTTCACCTCCTGTGCTCAGCAAGCCTCTCCAATCCCGTTTTCCCCCCACAACTTTTGAGTGTTTCCCCCCTTTTCTAAATCCCGACCCCTGTCCTCTCTTTGTGAAGCTGCTTCAGTCCCCTCCCCGTTAGCACTGCTGCTCTGCACGCTGCTCCTTCCCTTCCTCCGGTTTTCTGGGTTTGTTTACACATCTCAGCTTGGTTTTCCTTTCTGGAAGGAAAACACTGCAGAGACTCAGGTAAAGTCTGATACAAAATAATGCCACCGTTATTTACGTTGCTTTAGTTGACCTCATCACCCGCTGAAATTAACCTTCCCGGTCACCCTGGTGATGCTCTTGGGCTTCATCAGTTTCCTGGAGCTGCCCCGAGCTTCCTGGGGAGCACGACCTGTCCTCTTCTTTTCCTTGCTTTCCAATAGGATGTTGGCTTCACTGACCTACGGGAGCAGTTTCAGTAGAGGCAGACAGGAACAAATTATAGGGATTAATAGTACTCATTACCTTTGAATTCAGTGAATTCTAGAATGTTCCTGTGGCCAGGGTCAGAGCACCGCATCATCCCCACACACAGAGCGCAACGAAGAGCAGGATCAGTCTACTCCAATCCAACAATCTGTTCCCTCTTTTATTCTCCCCCCTCCCATTGCGTTTAACTTAGTGAAAAGAGCAGATAGAGACCATTTTCCACTCTAAAGGAATTAACTCTCATGTTACTGTTTGTTGTTCGTCGGGTCCCCAGGCGTTCGGCAGAGGTAGGAAGCCTGAAGCTGAACCCAGAAATCAAAGAGTGGATCTGGAGGTGAATTTTGTAGCTGCGTGTGCGTTCTTCCTCTATTCTTCCTCCTTTCCCTGGTGAGATGAGTTGTCTTGGGATTGGAATAAGCTGAAAGAAATGCAGATTAAGCCCCTCAAGACTTGCATGGTGGGGGAAGCTGTCTTCTGAGACTTCAACGCTGACTATGCGTGTGCAAAGGACCGCAACCAGTAGATAGAAGCAGGAGGGCAGTGTTGCCACGTCGTCTAAGTGCTCTGGTACTCGCTTTTCTATGAACCCCGTGTCTGTCTCAGCTTTGCTGTTTAATGTGACCGAGCCTGCTGGGGAAACCTCAGTGCGGAGAGAAGCCCCAGCCTTTGCTCCCTGCTGCCCTGCTGTAAGGTCAGGTTTGGGTTCCCGCTGGCACGTTCTCTTTGTGAAGTGGAGCTGTGGCTCACCGGGCACACCTGTGACTCAGAGGTTTTTCTTTCTAGCAGCATTTGTGAACAGAGCCACGGGACGTAGAACTGCTTGGGAGAGTCCAGTGCAGAGCCACGAAGGTGATCCAGGGAGTGGAGCATCTCCCTGATGAGGAAAGGTGAGGGAGCTGGGTCTCTTGAGCTTGGAAAAAAGGAGACTGAGGGGTGAGCTCATTCATGTTGTTAAATATGGGAAGGACAGGTGTCAGGAGGAAGGAGCCAGAAATGTTGAATTTTTACAAGGGCTTGTAGTGATAGGATGAGGGGTAATGGCATTGTACTGGAAGAGGGGAGACATCTATTATGAGGGCACTGGAACAGTCTGACCAAGACAAGTTGTGGATGCTCCATCCCTGGCAGTGTTCAAGACCCAGCTGGATGGGACCTCGAGCAACCTGGTCTCATGAGAGGTGTCCCTACCCATGGCAGGGGGTTTGGAACGAGGTGATCTTAAGCCATTCTATGATGATGTGAAGACTGACAGCACGTGTACTGATGGCATACGGCCAGCCAGAGGGGGTGAGGAACCCTGTGGCTGCTGGTGGTGGTGGCCGAGGGTTGTAAATACTTGGCATTTCAGCCCTGGCTTGAGGACTGTGCGTGGTGTTTTGGTGCCTCAGTGTTTCCAGCAAGCGTGAAGGGCCTGGTCACAAGGACCACTGCTCATCTGTGATCGGCTCTCTCTGTGCTTTCCTGGGCAATGGGTGATGTGTACGAAGGGCTTCACCGTTTGGATTACACTCAAAACCAGAGAACACACACAATAAGAAACCATAAGAAGAGACCAGGAGCACTGTGTTGTTATGTTTAGGAGTGTGAAATCCCTGACGGATGCTTTTAACTGTGAGGAATCACCATCACCAGTGAGGTGTGGGGTTCGTCATTCAGTGTGGGGTTTAGACAGCAGAGGAGAGCTCTAGATTTTACAGGTAGGACTTGTCACTCGAGGATCTCAAAGGTCCCATGCTAAATCCAGGTGAGGGATTAAGCAACGTTTTGTTTTCATTCCCACTCTTGTCAGTCACACAGTCGTTTCCCGGGTGCTGTTTAAACTCCCACCCTTATTCTCAGTTCTTCTAAGGCCTGTCCTTATCTTGTGCTTCTGCGGAGTCACAGGAGCAGCATAAATTGTTCTCGACTCTGTCAAAATCAGGCTCCAGTGGGGAAGCCACATCTACGTAACAAGAACAAGGTTGTGCCCCCAGACCTCCTGCCTTTCAGTCATCAATGGATTCTTAGTTGGGAACTTTTTTAGAGGTTATTTTAGGAGACTCGGTATCTGGGAGTAAGGTGGAGGAACAGAAGTTCCAATAAAAGGATAAAGCAGAGCTAAAATAACACGCTGTAGACTGTTTGTCACACAAGCAATCTGTATTTAGACAGTTAGGGAAAAAATACAGTTTCCATAGTGAAAACTGAGAACACCCACCAGCGTCAGGCCGTTGGGAACAACCACTTCATATGCAGAGCAGAAGGAGGAGGAACATAAAGAATACCCTTCAGCTTTCCCAGCCGCTGTTTTACTTGGACCACGAGGTGCACTAAACATGAAAACCTCCTGCACCGTGCTCAGGGGTTTGGATCCACATCTTTGGTTGTCGCTGGTGGAGCGCACTTGTTTACTTACAGGGCACTTTTACACCGTGTGAGGAGACGTTCAGTTTGAGCACGGTCTAGATCCGAAAATAACTCGCCAGTGGGGAGGAGAATAAAGGGTGTTAATCTCAGCTTGTTGGCTGAGATGTCTAGTAAAGGTTTTTACTTCTTCGTTTCCAAGAATAGATGCAGTGTTCTTCAAGAAATGACTCCTATTCGGAGCGTTGCTCTGTATATAAAATTGCAGCGTAGCAGGGCACGACTAATCCTTGGGAGGAAAAGTTGCTACCAAAAATCTCGCCAGCTCTGCAATACTTCATGTCCACGGACTCGAACGATAGGCAAAGCGTTGAAAAAATTAAGTTAAATACACTTCAGGCAGGAAAAAATCCATGAGGAAAACTCCTAGGCAAATCTTTTGCAGATGCTAGATGGCTTCATTGCTGTGGTAAACTTGTCTGAGGGGTCTGGAAAGTTTTGGGTGCTACGGTAATCCACAGAACCCGACGGAGCCAGGTTGAAACGTCTTGAAACACAGCCGTGCATGTCTTCATCGTAGCTGGGTTGGTGAAGTTTCACCCGGCGTTTTGGGGGGCTGAGTTTTTCCTGCCTTGAATTTTTTTCCACGTAACCCACGGGAAAAGTTGTGCATGTATTTTTGGACGGGAAAGCAACAGAGGCCTGAAGCAGAGTGAATGAGCTGCAGTATCCTCCTCTACCAAATGTCTTTCTGGAAATTGTTAAGCTGTCCACGGCTGGCTGGAAAAAAGAGTGGTTCGGGGTTTTTTCACGTGGAGCATTGTGAGGGATAAAACACTACCTGCAGGAGCACAGCTTCTGGCAGTCGGTGGAAGCGTAAGGGCTGGGGTTGGACTTCATACTCAGCAGTCTGGTGATGGAATTGGCATCATGCAGCCCAGGTGGTTGACCAGGTGGGATGCATCGAGAAAAGTGTGGTGAGCAGAGCAACAGAGGTGATTCTTCCCCCTTTGCTCTTCTGAGACCTCTCCTTGAAGTGGTTCTTCATAGGAAGGGCGTAGTGAGTCCCGAGGGAGCCACAAAGAAGGGCTGGAGCACCTTTGCCATGAGGACAGGCTGAGGGAGGTGGGGTTGTCAACCTAGGAAAGTGAAGACTCCAAGGAGACCTTATAGCTGCCTCCCAATACCTGAAGAGAACCTGCAGGAAGGCTGGAAAGGGGCTTTTCACAAGGGTATAGCTATAGGACATGGAGAACTGGTTTTAAACTGAAGGAGAGTGGGTTTAGACTAGATCTTAGGAAGAACTTTGGTACAAGGGTAGAGAGAGACTCTGGAATTCATTGCCTGAAGCAGTTGTGGACGCCCCCTTCCTGGAGGAGTTCAAAGCCAGGTTGGATGACGACTTAACCAAGTCTAGCTGAGAGGTATCCCTGCCTATGGCAGGGAGGTTGAAGCAGGTGATCTCTTCCAACCTGAGCCATTCCATGATGCTGGTGTGTTAATGCAGCTGCTTCTCCCGTGTCTTTACGAGTGGCTCTTTCAGCAGCTGATGAGCACATGCTTTCCTTACCCTTTTTTATATATCACCACTGTATGTCTGAACTGAAGTGCCTGTGTTGAGCTACACCCTAATGTTTTCTCTATCTGCAGATACCAGACCAGAGTCAGTGTGGTATTCTTTCCACTCTGCCCCTTTGTTTATCATCACACTGCAGCTAGAAGACAAAACTCTCATCTTCTGCAAAATCAGTCCCTTCTTGAGAAGCTGCTTATTCTAGCACTCTGCTTTTATTTACACAAATAGCAAAATGTCTTATCCTTCCTACAGCCTGGCTACAGCATCATTACTCCATTATGTGTCTCTGCTTTCTTTAACGTCTACATTTTCTTCCATCTAAGTTGTCCAGTGCCTTTTCTTTATCCCTAGTTTTTATCTTCTTTCTCTTTCTACTTTTCCCCAGGCAAATCCCATGATGTCCTTAGGTCTGGGCTCACCGTAAAAGCCTGGGACTGATGCCCTGTGTGCTCCACGCCATATGTGTGCTGAAGAGAGTGCAAGTGTGCCCTGTGCCCGCTGCAGACCTACCTGTATGGGGCTTTTCTGCACTTCGAGGGTCTGTCCTGGATGGTGTGATGGGACTGGGGCTTTTGAGGACCTTTTAAGGCCAGTGATGCCTGTGGCATCCATCGCTCGCTGCTGCTGAAGATCTCTTCCATTCCTCCATGTTTCTCCTTTCAGTTTGCCGTGCCCTGTCTTTGCCTTGGCAACTCACTTTAATAAGCTTTCGCTTGCAGAGAAGCTATTTGTCATAATAAGAGGCAGCAGAAAACAATTCCCATGTCTCTCCAAGAGTACAGCAATTAGGGAAGCTCATCTGTCAGCGGGTATGGAGCCGGGGCGCTCTGTGGTGTCCTGTTCTGCATTACAAGTGTTGTGTTTCGGAGTGTGGTGCCTAACAGGAGCGTGCTTGTTCCACACCGGATCGTTTACACACAGCATCGTTGCATTCGCTGGGAGCTGCCTGGGTGAGACTTGTCACAGGTCAGGCTAGTGGCATGCAAGCCTTCGCAGGTTTGCTGCGAGGCTTTTCGTGTGCTGGCTTTACGTATTCCCTGATGTTGTCTGGAGTTAACCAGCCTGACCTCAGTTTTGCTCAATTCTTTAGCTCTTAAGTATAAAAAGGTTTATCTCAGGCGTGCAATGCCTTTAGGAGCTGATAAAATGCTGAGTATTCCTTTACAGGTGGCTCTTGGTCTGCTCTCTCTCAGTGTTGTCCTGGGAGCAAGCACTCCCCTCGAAGCATAATACCCCTTCAACACCAGACCAACCCTGTGAGGGTAGTGGGGACAGGATTCTAGAGCAGTGTCATTCCTCAAAATAGGAACAGCCCCATCACGGACTGTTTCATCAGCTACCCAGGTGGAACCCTGAGAGGGGGTGTTTGGGGGTTTTCTTCTGCAAGGTGAGCTGCTGGCACTGCTTGTCTGCAGGTCAATACCCCCCCAGGCCATTGAACTGCAGGAGTTTTTAGTGTCCAGCACGGGTGCTGCCCCCCAGAGAGGGGGGTTCATTGCTGGGGCACCACAGGAAAGGGTCTGTGCTACTTCATTATTTCCTTAACAAGGCTTTGTGGAAGCTCCAGCAGGTACAGGCGTCGTGAGGGGGCTGGATGGGCCATGTGGGATCACTGGAGAGGAGACCTGGATGGTGGAGGGAGATGTCAGGGAACACTTGTTGTCCTGGGGGTAGTGTGGAGGGAAACCCCACAGTGACAGGGATTGAGGTGCTTTGGGAGTTCAGGCTGAGGAGGGTTGAGGGCTGCCTGTGGAGACCCTGCAGTAGGGGTATGTGCTGCAGAGAAGAGACAAAGGTGGGTCACATTCCCAGTCAGCCCAAGAGAAGCCCTATATGCATCACACTGCGTGAGGGACACCACTGCCAGAGAAGGGCAAGCTGGGGAAGTGGGTTTGCCAATGCAAGTACCGGGAAGGGGGTCTTCCCTGCCAAGTTTGACGATAGCCCTGGGGCCATCGCTGCATGCAGTCGCTGGTGGCCCTAGGGCCATCACTGCAAGATGCTGAAGCTGTGGTTGTGGTGCAGTGTAAGCTCCACTGGCAGAACTGTGACACCTTTCACTACAAAACTAAGACAAAAATAAGAGGAAGCTCAGGACAGGTGCTTCCACGAGTTGCTTTCTAGACAAACTGGGAGTGGAATATGAGGTGTTTTTTCTGGCTCTCTTTACCTCACACTGGTTTGGGCTCCCCAACCCGTTAGCTTGTGAGCTTCACAAACCAAGCAGGTATTTTATTTACAAACAATCTCAAATAGCCAGCACCCTTCTGAATGTGTTTCTAAAACATCTTAACAGCCTGCTGCTGCATCTGCTGATGTGTTTTCAAGTGCTCTTTGCAAGGTGGGCTATCCCTGCTAATGAGCTACAGAAGCTGTAGAAGAGGAAGAACAGCCCTGGAGATTCTGGGGTCCTGTGGGGAGCAGCCATTTCTGATTGAACATGGCTTGGCTTTTCTCTTTTCTTTTGCATTTGCTTTTCCTTAACAGGAAGTACCAGCTTCTGCACAGCACCTGACAGAGTGATCTGAGATTGGACTCCTGGAATATCCCACCAGTGACCCTGCTGGAATTTTCCCACTACCTTGCCAGAGGGAAGTGTCTTCTCTCCAGATGTCTTCTCTGCAGAAGAAAGAGAGAGTCCTGCATGGATCTCCTGGTTAGCTGCAGCCCTATCCCTGTGTGTCTGAGAAGGCAGCAAGTGCAGGCTGTGTGAATGGAGGAAGCATTCCCTGCACTACTGCTTTTTTTCCCATCATCATCTCTGCCCACGGTGGAGGAGCACTCCTGGTTGGCATTTTCATTTCTTCCCTGCGCTGCTGCTGAGCTCCTGGGTGGTGCAAGAACCACCCAGAGTGCCTAGAAAGGAAGGTTAGGGAAGAGTGAGATGGGATGTGGAGATTATAGCCTTAAAAGGATGAGGAAAGTGCCTCTTTGGCTATCGGGTTGTGGGGGAACCACTTGATGAGCAACCCTTTGACTCAGCTGGAGCCCTGCAGAAGTTCAGCCACTCAACCTTCCCTCAGTTCTGGCTGTGGCATGAAACGATGGTTTCCCTAGCAACACTAGGTGAAACCCTGCAGTCTGTGCAGAAAATCAGTGTTTTGGTAGTTTCCTGAATGGGTCTGTAGTGCAACAAAAGGCTGTTGTTTACTCTGGTGCCCAACATGAAACCCTCTCTCCAGTCAAAGGAGAGAGCCCGGAACTTCCCAAGAGTGACTAATGGCAGCTATTTTAGACACTGACTTCAGAATGGGATGCTTCATCCGCTGTGATTCGTCTCCTTCCATTGAAGGCTCTGCTGTCAGGATGCTTACATAAGATCATAGAATCATTAGGGATCGAAGGGGACCTCAAAAGATCATCCAGTCCAATCCCCCTGCCACAGCAGGATCATCCAGACCAAGTTACACAGGAACACATCCAGGCGGGTCTGGAATGTGTCCGGAGAAGGAGACTCCACAACCCCCCTGGGCAGCCTGGTCCAGTGCTCCGTTACCCTCCCTGGGAAGAAGGTCCTTCTGATA
>VZRI01005107.1:35276-94541 GCA_013397515.1 Upupa epops | reverse complement strand
ATCTGCTAACCACCCCCCTTCTGATCCCCCTCCAGGATGCTGTTGGCCCTCTTGGCCACAAGAGCACATTGCTGGCTCAGAGTCACCCTGCTGGCCACTAGGACCCCCAGGTCCGTTTCTCCTCCACTGCTCTCCAACAGCTCAGTCCCCAACCTAACCTGGTCCCTGGGGTTGAGGAGGATTGGTTGCTTTATCCAACAAATGTGGGACCAGAAAGATCTCCTTCCTTCTGTGAGATGATTTTAAGACCTCCTGGTCTCTGCTTGTGTCAGCAGGACTTACAATGGAAAGACTGTTGTCTTCTTGAGGGAATCCGCTCCTGTGTTTGTGGGGTAAGTGACAAAATCTTAGTAACTGTCTTTGTTCATGATTCTCCCTGAGAACAGAGGCAGCAGAGGTACCTCCAGAAGGTTGCATTAGGGTTTCCAAGGGGTACAGAGTCCATGGCAGGATCCAGACAGACTGAACTGGTTTTTGTAGCAGAATTGACTTCTTTTCCTTTTGGAAGGAAGTTAAGAGTGTGGAAAACGTAGGGCATGCATGAAGGCAATTCCACCTGATTTTAAAAGGCTACCTTAACGTCTGAGTGGAAAGACAAGGCTTCTCTTCTCCTCTCGTACCATGGACACGTAGAGTGCTCCGATGGCTGGCTAAGTGTTTTTGTGTTGCAGTAACTGAGACTCCACAGCTTTCCAGGAGTATAGCGTTTATCTCGGATAAAGAGGGAAGAGCTGGGATATGAAAAACAGCAACCTGAGGCTTTTGTGGCTGCTTTCAGAAACTGAGAGGGGATGCTGGTAGAGGGCTAGCTACTCAGTGGTGGTATGAGTGGAAGTTGAGACACGATGGGTACTTAGGGGGTGGCACAAGCGCAGACTTGGCCTGGCAATCAGGAAGCCACTGTGTTTTACTTAAACAGGCCACAGGGACAGCCCAGGGGGCACCAGTCCTTCCAGTGCTCGCACAAGGTCTGCTGCCCTCTGGCCGCGTGGCACTGTGTCCTTGCCCACTGCATCTCCGCTGAGCCTGCTTCTGGTGTGGGGGATCGGATCGAGGCAAATGTGGGACATCACCCAACTGCCAGGTAGCTTTGGGCTGTCAGAGTTTGCTCACCGTGTCGGAAGCCGTGGCAGGCAGTGGGATTCCCCTTTGCCATGCTGCCTGCAGTAAAACCAGATGGATTTGTCTGTGTCAGTGCTGGATGCAGGAGCACAGTGACGGGAGCCTTTGAAGCAGAGGCACATTTTCTTCCCAACTTAATCTTTTCAATATTGTAAGGGATGTAAATTGCTGTTTAGTAAATGAATTAATTTCCTCCTCTGGTGTTGCAGGCAATTAACTGCACTTAATAATACACACATTTATCTGATCTGCTGATTTAATCTGCCGAGGAAGGCAGCAGGTAACACAGTGCAAGTCATTCCTGCTCCCTCAGCATGTAATAAACTCAGATCTGCTTGTATTTCAAACCTGGCTTCTAAGCAGATGCTGCTCAGGGCAACTGAAAGCATTCCTGACCCCAGAGACATGCCAGCTCTGCTTCTGCCCATGCTCTGCTTCCTCTTCCCAGTGACGAAGCAGGGATGTGGGGTCCAGGCAAGTATCCTCTGCTTTAACAGCGATGTGACAAATAACCTCGTCATCTGAGCACGGCCATAAGCAGGGAGCAGGGAAACTCCTGAGAAGTAATACAGGCAATTAGCAAGAGAGGTAACAAGCCTAGAGGCTTTCCAGGCACAGGGCACTCTCCCCTTGCTTGTGTTCTGTCGCATGGCTCTTCTGCCTGAAGCCTTTGGCAGGCTGCTGCTATCTATCTGTAGTTATTGAACCCCAGGAATAAGAGTGCTGCTCTGCCACCCACCCCAACCGGGGCGAAACAGGAGGCAGTGTCTGCTGGAAAGAGAAGATTTTATCAGCCCTTCGGAGAGAATGTGAATGCCAACCAGTGAGGAAGCTCTGAAATTAGCTGTGCTAAAACCAAAACACCTCACACATGTCTAAGACCTCGTGGGAGAGATTTAGTCCTTCACTGCTGTATGTACGGAATGAATTTGGTTTCATATTGAGCAATTTATGGACAGGTGGAAACCAACGTGTGGTCTGTTGTACTAGCCCACAGAACTGTGAGGATGCTGTGCTTAATTTACCAAGGGTTGTCGAAAGAACGTGGCCTCTGTGTGTTTCTGTGCAAGGTTTCTTAATTCCCCACCCCTCCTCCCCAAATCACCAAAGCAGAAGACTGTGGCAGAAGGTTCTCTGTTGCTTTTTCCTTTGGTACCGTGTTCGTTGTGGTCTCCACCTCACTCTGCTCTACTTGCCAGTGTGCTTTACCCTGCTGTTTGCCAGTCTAGCCAAAGCTTCTTTGTGGTCTCCAGCTCAGGGGGGTTGTGTAGTCTCCTTCTCTGGAGATGCTCAAGACCTGCCTGGATCTGTTCCTGTGTGACTTGGTCTGGGTGATCCTGCTGTGGCAGGGGGATTGGACTGGAGGATCTTTCGAAGTCCCTCCCGATCCCTAAGGATTCTTTCTTTTTAAACAGACACTTCCTGAGTGTACTTGACTACTGAAGACAAGAGGAGCTTTGTAAATGGAAGCTGAACATGATTGAGCTCTCAAAGGTGTGGGTATTTCATCTTCAGATACTCAGATGAACAGCTGTGAGTTGTTTTTTCCTGTACGTCCCCAAGTCGCGTGTCTGACATTAGCATATCTGGCCAACGTTTCCAGCCAGAGGATGAGTGTATTTCTCAGAAACTCTACACAGAGTTTTTCTTACGGGTTTTCTTCAGCCCCTTCCTATTTTTAGAGCTGCATGTATTTCACAGCACTTCTCTCTCCATTATAATAAGGCAGCAGGTGTTCAGTTAAACTAAATCAGTGTCAAATGTCGGGCTCCTCTTTTTTACAGCTAGAGCTGAGAGACAGTTTTCTAGGGTTGATGTAGGAAAAACCCAGTTTCACAATAATGGGAGCTTGCTCGAATGGGGAACAAGTGGAATTGGTTCAATAGAAAGAACTGCGGGGTTTTCATGGCATCAGGGAAAGACTCTGCTTGGAAGGGACCTCTGCTTCACATCCCACTAGGGGTAACTGCAAATCTAGAGGGCTTGATCCTTGTCCATCTAAGTTTTGACACTGCAGGTTGGAGACTGCTGGAGGTTGCAGATGACTGTATCACAGTACTGATGAGGCTGGAAAAGACCTTCAAGATCATCCAGTCCAACCTGAAACCAACCCAGTAACCCTAAACATCTGCCATCCAGCTCATGCCACTCAGCACTGCATCCAGCCTAACCTTCAACACCTCCAGGGACGGTGACCCGACCACCTCCATGGGCAGCCCGTTCCAAACCCAGATCACTCTGTCAGTGAAAAACCTTCTCCTAATGTCAAGTCTAAACCTCCCCTGATAGAACTTAAGACTGTGACCCCTTGTCCTGTCTCCAGTGTCCAGGGAGAAAAGACCAACCCCCGCCTGACTCCAACCCCTTGTTAGGTAGTTACAGACAGCGATAAGTCACCCCTGAGCCTCCTCTTCTCCAGGCTGAACAGCCCCAGCTCCATCAGCCTCTCCGTGTAGGGCTGACCTGGTGTCAGGATTGCCATCATGGATACTGAAGGAAAAGCCTGCAGTTGGGTGCAAGTGGTCTGCAAAGAAGCAGCCTGCTCCTTAGGATTCCCTGAAGGGCCTGGAGGAGCAGCTGAGTTGGAAAAAGGGGTTGTTCATTCTTCATCCTATGGATGAAGCATGACGTCGTGATGTGAAACTCAAACTGAAAGTTGCTAGGAGGAAGAAGGGAGAGCTCTGGTGGGCGGTGTGGTGAGTTATGAAGAAATGAGGGGAACTTGAGAAGGAGAATATTTGTGCATTAGGCTAATTGCAGTCTGAGCAAGCGCTTGAAGAGGCAGTCACTGGAATAAAGAATTTTGCACCTTTAGAGGAGGAGTAGTGGCCCTGCCACAGTCATAGCAGCTGTAACCATCCATGTGAAATGATCTGAAGACCAAGACCTCACTTGGGAGAGGAGAGTGGAACCAGTAGATGTCTGTGTTCCGCAGGAAATGTGCTCCTTTGGGCTGGGCAATTACCCTGTTAGTTTTTCCAGGGTCCCTTTTCCAAATCTCATCTTCAGAAAGAGCTTGACTTTATTTCTAACATTTCTCTTTACCTGAAGTCCTGCAGGGCTTGCAGTGAGCAGTCTTTCTGAGGCCACCTGTGTACCAGCCAATCTTGCAGTGATTTTCAGGAAGATAAAGGTCAGGTCTTTCATTACTCTGCCATGATCCCCATCTGTTCTGCCCAGACTGTCTCTGTAGATGAAACTGAGGTGGTTTCTCAAGAGAAGAGTTAAGAGAGCCCAGAAGAGATTCCTGTTGACGATCCAAAAGTGGTTGTTCAGGCCAGGCCAGCAGCAGTAATTCCAGCTTGTTTTGATTTTGAGAAGGAGTTCACATTGATATCTTTGTCCCTGCATCACCGAGTGAAGGATCTTACCGGAGTGTCTTTATAAACCACAGCTTTAAGGGTCACACGTTTGAAGTGAGGGAAAGAAGGGAGGCTCCTCTTACCAGATGTGGAGAGAAGAATTCTCTGTATGCTTTAGAAAAGAGAGCAGAGCCACATGAGCAGGTGAGTACCAAACGCATCACCTATGACAGCTGTGACGTGGTCTCCTGATCTAAATGGGTCGAGTAGGAGACATTGAGCTGCTTTGCTCTGACTGGAAGGCTCCCAGCACATGCTCATGGTTGACTTAGGATCATAGAATCATCAGGGATGGGAAGGGACCTCAAAAGATCATCCAGTCCAATCCCCCTGCCACAGCACATTTTGCTTACCTTACCAACAGTCCTCTCATGATTCACGGGCCTGAAGGGAACAGTTATTCTTGTAACATGGCAGGGCAAGGTGAAGAGGCAGGACCAACTTCGTGTTTGAAGTTATTGGGTAACGACTGGAAAGGGTGGGCCATCACTCCAGATCACAGTTCAGTAAGGAGGGCTTGTTGTGGAATAGCTAAGTGCTTGGAGTACAGCCTGTAGAAGCTGTGGCTGAGTTTGCACGCTTACCACCTCAGCAAGTTGGAGCTTTCAGGTTTCTGGGAGGCAGCAGAGGTGCAGAATGTTCTCACTTCTGTTGCAACAGCATGTTTCATCTTCTGGAAGTGAACCCATGCTTTGCTACCTGTCCCACTTGGCATGCTTGATAAGCCATCAGAACGACGGAGACCAGTGTGGGCACTCCGCTACAACAGCTGTCAACCTGGAGAGGTGAGAAGGTGCTCTGCTGTCTGGAGAACGTAATGAAAACGCAGTGCAGATGTAAACTTAGCTCATTTTAGGGCTATGATAAATACTCACAAATAGTGTGTTTCTGTTAGCAATGCTATTACAAAAACCTGCCCAGATTTGTGCCTGCCATGCTGATTTGCCTTTACCTGCAAGGAGCTAGGGTTGCTTCCTGCCTTGGATTCAGCCTCAAAGAGCAGGGAGTCTTTCAGTCTCTTCTCCAGGTCTCTCACCTGCAGGCTAGGATTGGAGCCTCCAGACAGAGCTGAGGGGTTGGAGCAGATGGAAAGATGCTCACTAGTTTCAGGGACTTCACGTGTTGATGCCCCAAAGGGGAAAGCACTGTGAGACCTGGCCAGGACCTGCTGTGTCTCTGCCTCATGGACCGACACTCCTTATCGTGTGGTTGGCTCCAAGTGCTGGATCCACAAACATAATGGAGAGAGAGTAACTACCCTGTGCACAAAGCCTTGGGAGGAGAGATCTGCAGCAGGGAACAGCCAGGCTTGGACACCTGTGAGAGGCTTTTAGGTGCTGATGGCAAAACAGGGGGGAGTCCTGCTGTCACAGCCTGTGCAGGCAGAGGAGCCTGTTACAGCCTTCTCACTGACCTGCTGCAGAACTCACATCACTAAGTTCCACCCTGATTAAGGTCTGGAGACTATAAATGTTTTCCCTACTTCTTCCTGCCTGACCTTTTGAGCAACCTGTTCCTCAGCAGGCTCTAACGTCTGACACAGTGGAAAAGAAGGCGACACAGCAGTGAAGTAAAGGAGATTGTCCTTTACTAAACCTCATAGCACGCAGACCCCCCTCCCTTGGGCACTGACACAGGACGAGAACGTGGACAAGGATCTGGAAGCAAACCAGAGCCACGCTGGTGGGTATCAGGAGACGACCCCTTTGGTGTTTGCTGTGGGAGAGGCATCGGCTGCTGTCAGAAGAGCTGGCTGTGTGAGTGAACTCGGTGAAAACGCAATAGCAGGTACCGTGCGCTCGCTTGAAACCTAATGTGTTATTCCTGGCTTTTATATCCCTGGTAACCCACGGGCACGGCTATGTGATACTCATTACAGCAGAGCAGGATGGCTTTGTAATCTGAATGTGCTGCATTCACACCAGTGGCTTAAACAAAGTGTTACTTCATTTCTCTGGCCGTTAATGGTTTTCTCATAAGGAACCGTGAAGTCAGGTTTGTTGTGTTTGTCAGCTGGGTTTTGACTGCGTGTATTTTGTTCCACAAAGGGGTTATTCAAAACCTCCCCTTCAGGCTTAATTAATAGCAGACCTGGTGGAAGGCAAGCCCAGTGGGGCTGGACCAGTTCCCGTCTGGTTTCCATTTCGCCTGTGGGCCACGTGTGGAAGCACAGCTGGCTCCTGGCGCTGAGACCTTGCTGCTCGTCATGCTCTCGCCAGCCTGCCACGGTGAGCGAGGAGGAGGGCCAGTATTGACAGATATTACTTATTCATTTATTCACTGGCTTCTAGCCTGCAGCCCAGGTGCTTATCGGGGGCACCTGTAGGCAGCAAGTCGCTTTGTGCTCACAAAAGAGGATGAAACGCCCATCGAATCCCCCGCCTCCATCCCCGTCTCCTTCAGTATAAGCCCGTGTGGTTCTTCTAGAGACAAACTCTCTATTCACAGCACTCCAGCCTTGTATGTTTAGCTGTGCTTGCTTTCAGCTCTTGGTCTTTGCGGGATTTCCTCTGCACCGTCTTCCAGTGCCAAGGTCTCCTACCAGGGAACCACTCGAAGTGAGTGGTTTCACAGCTGTCCTGCCACCCTCAGATGCTGCTGTGTGTTTTACCACAGCTGTGAAGTAATCCTCCCTGGGAAAAACCCCCTCATTGTTATTAAATGTATGCGGCGTGTGAGTACCCAGGCAGCCTCAAATGCCTCAGAACTACAAACCCTTCTCGTTTATTCATTTCATCTGTCTGCTGCAGAGAGACACAAAGCTCAGAGAGTTCCTCTGGAGTTCTACTGGGTTTGGCTGTGCAGAGCTCTCTTTTGGCAGATGAATTATGAAGAACAGGCTAAGGAAAGGAGGCTCCTCCAAACGTTGCACAACAGCAGGGTGAAAGGTGGCCCTGCAGCCGGGCTGCCCTCCAAGAAACTGCATCTCTTTGCAAAGCATCCACATTTAAGGAGTCCTACAAACTCCAACCCCTTCCAAAGAAGAGGTTTTTGGAAATACCATTTTCCTTGGGCAGAAAGGGGGTCTCTGAATGAAGTCTAAGCCTCACAGCTGTCCCCTGGGGTAGTGTCTGTGAGGAGAGCGGGATGTGGAGATCCCCAAGCTACAAGACAAGGAGATGAGAAACCCTGCTTCCACCACACACAGCCCTTCATGGTTACACAAGGGCTTGTGCTGCACTGGGTGCTTGGGTGAGAAACGAGGGCAGACGTGCGCTCTGCTTCGAGCAGCTTTGAGTATTGTGAATTAAAAGTCAGGCATAAAAACCTCTCGGGAAATGCCGAGGGTGGTGCTGGCGTGGCACCCACCAGCAATTGCTAGCTGACATTTTAGTGTCCTCTGCACAGACAGACGGGAGGGTTTCTGAGCGCCGCAGGAAGAGGGGATGCTCTGACAAGGATGAGATTACAAAACGGACTAGAATTATCACAGTAGTCAAGCAGACAACAGGGAGAGAGTGTAGATCTGAGGAGGGATTTACTGGCTGCTGAGCTCAGTAATGATGTTGCACTAGGATGTGCCAGGCCAGAACACTTATTCCAGCACCTTCCTCTGATAAGTGATTTCAAGGACAGCACAGGAAACCCCTCCGTAAGGTGAGAGTTAAATGGGCAGAGAGGTGAAGATATTAAGGGAGAGCTGGGACAAGGGAAGCAGCTTCAGGATGATACACAGGACATGGGAAAAACTGCGCCTGCTGGGTCAAATGCAGCTGTGTCCCATCTCACCCCATCCAGCTGGGCAGCTGGGTGGCACCACGGGCTGAAGGCTCTTGCACCAAGAGTTGTGCAGTTAACCCAAGGCTGGGAAAGCTGGGCTGTGTCAGTCACTGGCATACTGCGAAGAAGATGGGCTCTTCGTGTGTGAAGACAAGCAGGTGATTATTCCTGCTACATGGCATGGTTACTGGGGGGAGCTGACACCCCCGGCTGTTCAGAGAGCTGTGCCTACGCTCTCCTGCTATGCGTCAAGAGTACTGAGCCAGAGGAGCTCGGAAAAGGGCGTTCAATTCTACATCACCATGGCAGGCAGAGTTCATCAAGCTGAGCAGAGAAGTGATGCTGTCAAGAAAGCTCTGCTGATGCCTTTGAAAAAGGCGTTTCTGTGAGCAGGATCTGCGTGACAGAGCGGGCTGCTTGGACTGGGGCTAGGAGTGTCTGGGGGCCAAAACAGTTTGGGTCTTTATACACTCATGGGCACCCCTGCTGCTCTGGATGTGGTCTGTGCCACTGGAGGACACAAGGTCCCATCAGACTGGTGCTCTGTGCCAGACCGCTCACTGACCTGATGGCCTTTGAAGTTAAAGGGATTTCTAAGCTCAATTGCCTATTCAAATCCCCATGTTGTTCTACTTAATTACTGAACAGCCTCGCACACAACAACTGCTATCACAAGCTGGTTAAATGAAAGAACATCTTCCAGCTACGTTTTTTCTGCAGTGCTGTGGCTAATAAACCCGTGCAGGAGCCTCTCCTTTGAAGGTGGTGTCTGCCACTTGGGGCAACAAATCCTGAAGGCTACAGACCGCCCAACAAATGAAGCTGCTGCTTCCACCTTTGTAAAAAACCAAAGAAAAGGGAAAAATCAATGGAGAAAAATGGCCGTGTTGAGCAGAGGAGTGGTGTTTTCATGTGTGTCTCTCAGACAGGCTGCAGAAAAACATTGAGTGTCCAGCTGCAGTCACTCAATTCAGAATTCTTTGTTTTCCAAAGCACCCACCCACAGACTTCATGCATCAGAGCTCTGTTGACTCCACTCTGTTGGCTCTCCTTACGGAAGATGAGGGATTTGGGCATCATTTAGGTGTAAAACTTCTGCCAGAGTGACTCCCCTGGTCAGCCCTCTGTGGTTTAGGCACCGCACACAGGCAGAACCAGGTTGCCAATGTGTATTGCAAGCATGGTGACCGGTACCAGCTACACACAAGCACATCTCCTCGATGCTTGAAGTGTGGAGCCTGTATTAGAGCTTTCCTTGTCATGAAAACCTTGTAGTAACAACAGCAACAAAACCAAAGCAGCTAAACTGATGACAAATATTAGGCGGAGGTTTTAGCTTAAGACAACCTGTCTCACAGCCTTAGTGTTGGCTTTGGGGATGTGTTTATGAAAGGGTTGTGGCGAATGAAGTACGCTTTCGCTGTTGCAAGGCTTTAGGAATGATGGCAACTTTCCTCCTAACTCCTTTAGGAACTCGCCCCTTTCGTTATCTGGTACTGAGTCAGGAAGACAGAGGCACAAGGGATCTCTCTCCACCTCTGACTCCACTGTGCTGGGATTGTTGGAGCATGGTAACTTCTGAATCTGCTCCTCCCATCAACTCTCCTTTTCAGTGGTAAAAGCATTGAGCAGCTGATGTGCTGCTAAAGAAGAAAGCATTTTCTACCTGAGAGGCAGCTTGATCAGACACGGGGCACCCTTCTGCTCAGCGCTCTTTGATCAGCGCTTGCAGAGAAGGGGAGAAGCACTGTAGCTTGTGATTTTTCTAAAACTCAGGTGAAGTATCCCTCAAGCAGAGCAAAGAAGTGGCTGCAGCCTCAAAGGGATTGTCTTTCAGGGGAAGAAAAATAATTCCAAGGCTTCTATAGAATACACCTGAAATTTCTCGAGGTGGCCAAGCGTTGGCCAAGTTTTCCCTGCAGATCGCAGCACCCAGCAGGCAGCCTCACAAGCAAGATGAAAGGTCATGAACATTCATTTCAGGGAAGAAAAACATCCAGCTAGGAAAGCGATAAAGCAGAATGGTCCCAGCTAAGCAGGACACCCCAGGGTATCTAAAGCAATTAGAAGAAACTCCTGTAATCATGACTGGAAGCCATCGCCAAGGGTAGCAAAAGCAAGAACAGAATTAGCCTCTCAGGTTTGTGTTTTGGACCTCAGTGTCATGGGTAATGCCCAGAAGAACCAAATGATGGAGCTGACCTGCTGAAGGAAAACGACAGCCCCATTCATCTGACCCAGTAATAAGTGCAGCGCAGGATCTGGCCTTCTCTAATGGCTGAGAAGTGTCAGCGTAAGCTGAACCTGAAGCCTGAGTGATGTTTTCCTTGCCAGCCCGTGTTAGTGTCTCCTTTAAGACAACTTTAATCATCTTGTGCAGAGAAAGCACTGCAAGCCTGTGGGAGATCTCAGTAGCAAGCTACCCTTGAACTGGAACTTGCCTTGTGGTGTAGCATCAGGACTTTTCAGAAGGGGAGACCCTCCACTGCTTGCCCAGAGACCTCCAGACAGTCAGAGCAGGAGAAGTGTTCCACTCATGGCTTTTCTAGTCACAGCTGATTTGTTGCGAGAGTATTTGTGTGCACATGCTCGGTTTGTCATGACATGACCAGCTCTCTCCTCCTACCTGCAGCTTTTGCAATGATGATCTTGATGTCACCAGCGCAGCAGGTTGTACAGCATCTCTGGTACCATCGGGTAGGGGGCTAAATCTGGCTTAAGGTGCATTTTGCCTCCATGCAGATGCTCTCTTAGGCAGAGATGGTCGAAAACCATGAGCAGAACTTCAGGAAACTACATATTTCAGAGTTTGCTGGTCACAGACTTCGGTCCTGTAGTAACGATAGTCCCACAGAATGAAACACAGTTAAGCTGCACTCTTTGCTGTGAAGGCCAACTGGGAAGAATCATAGAATGTTCCAGGCTGGAAGGGACCTCCAGAGGACATCTAATCCAACCTCCCTACGCAAGCAGGCACATCTCTACCTAAGCCAGGTTGCTCAGAGGCTCATCAAGCCTGACCTTAAATGACTCCAGGGTTGGCACTCCCACCACCTCCCCAGGCAGCCCGTTGCAGCTATCGACCTCCATCACATTGAAGAACTAATCTCCAGCCAGAATCTCTCCTTTCCCAGCTTGAACCCAGTGCTCCTTGTCCTATCCATGCCAACCCTTTGGAATCGACCTTCCCCTGCTTTCATGTAGGCTCCCCTCAGGTACTGGAAGGTCAAAAGGAGGTCCCCCTGGATCTTCTCTTCTAGAGCCCCAACTGTCTCAGCCTGTTCTCATAGGAGAGATGCTCCCTTCCCCTGATCACCTTGGTGGCCTCCTCTGGATGTGCTCCAATCTGTCTGCATCTTTCTTCTGCAGAGAACCGGACACAGTACTCCAGGTGAGGTCTCACCAGGGCAGAGTAGAGGGGCAGAATCACCTCTCTTCATTGGCTTGGGCATAGTTCTTTGGAAGCAGCCCAGGGTGGGATTTGCATCCTGGGCTGTGATGGCACACTGCTGGCTCATGCCCACTACCCCCAAATCCCTTTCCAGAGGATTGCTCTCCAGTGCATCCTCTCCCAGCCAGTAGTACTGGTTACCCCAGCCCAGGTGCCTTGTTAAACCTCACGAGGCTCACCTGGACCCACCTCTCCAGACTATCAAGGTCCCTCTGAAGAGGCCCTGGGCAGCCACTCACAGAGCACACGCAGGACTCAGACCAATCATTGAGACACCAATCAAATAAACTCTTTTCTCTTTGATTGCTGCAAGATCTACAGTAGCTTGACCTACGATGCTTTAACACTTCTCACAATGAAATAGCTTTCATAAGCAGCTCATCATTCTCCAAGGCTCCCTTGGATGTGTTACTGCTGAGTGACTATGCAGTCATTAATGGATTGCAAACCCCTCCCAGCTGCTCCCTGCGACCAACATCTAATAATTAACAGCGGTGCCCCTTTCCAGGACAATAGCCTTCTTTGAAATGTGCTTTGAAATGCAGCACGTATGAGAAATGGTCACAGCTGAAAGCCTCTGAGGGTTGCATATCTCATCGCTTTTTGGACCTCTGGGAAACTCCCCTGCAAAATCTGGCTTCTTTACAACTCAAGCTCTCAGCTGCAGGGGCATTGCTTTGGCAGCAGCCTGTGAAGCTGACAGGCAGTACAAGGATGAACTCAGCTCCGTTAAAAGCCTAAGTTTGAAGATGTGGCCTCAAAAGTATTTGTTCAGCTTCTGTCTCAGCCCAGGGGCACCCTGATGTCCCACATTCATGGGGCTCAAGATGTGGAGGAGAGCCCTGCACAAGAGCCACTGATGCTTCTGCTTGTATATAGTCTAGGGATCTCTTTGCTGACCCAAATGTGCCCTCTGGGTTTTATCTGAAGGCTGTTGCATGTAAAAAGAGCAGCACTGCTGAGATCTACGAGAAGCTGCTCCTTTGTATGTGACTGTCCTAAGCAGCCTGAAACACAAGTAGTGACAAGAAGCTGGCTGCAAAAGTGTCTGGGGATCCAGACAAGGATTTGCCAGGTGAGGGAGATGGGAGTAGAGAGCATGTATTGGAGCAGGAGAGTTATGGGTGACTGGTTCAGTTGGCCTTTGTCTGCTCTTCTAAGAGGTGCCGATGTTGGATCCCAACTGTGAGTCAGCTGCGTTGTAAGCACATGGAATCACAGAATCGTTTTGGTTAGAGGAGACTTTTGAGATCACCAAATTGAATGGTCGCCCAGCACTGCCAGGTCGTAACTAGACCATGTCCTTCATGTACTGTGTCTACACATCCTTTAAACTGCTGGAGACAGTGACTACCTCCTCCCTGGGCAGCCTGCTGCAATGTTTGACAGCTCTTTCAGTGAAGAGATTCTTCCTATCATCCAATCTGAACCTTCCCTGGTGCAATGTGAAGAAGTTTCCTCTTGTCCTTTTGCTTGATACTTCCAAAAGGACACGGACCCCCCCATCTCCTTACAAAGTACTTTTAGGTCGTTGTACTCGGTTTGTGTTTTGGCTTCCTTCAGGACACTGCTTTCAAAAAGGTGCTGGTGTCACTGGAGGCTGGTAGAGGGGGGATGTGGCTTCCATTGTCATAAGCAGGAGGTCCACTTGCATTCCCAAGAGGTCCTATCACTGGGGGGGTGCTTGCAAGTCAAAGGGGGTGTGCGGAAGGCACAGCATCAGAGGCAGAGCGGAAGAATCCCTGAATTCAGAGCCACGCTTAGCCTGCTGGTTGAAGGCAAAGTGGTAGCTAGCTGCCTGAGTGGTCTTGACAAGTTCTTGTGGGTGCATGCCTTTGTTTGCTGAGACAATGAGCTACCATGCTGAGTGCAAACACAGCGACTCTATTTGCAGATGGTTACCTTGGCATTTGGGGAGCACACGCCTGCAGCTCTGTGCTGCGTTTAACCCCGGGTGTTGACAGGTAGCACGAACCAAGTCACCTCGTTTTTAGGGTGAAAACCCAGCGGAAAGCTTTCCTAAGAAGAAAATAGCCCCAGTGGCAGAATCACGGAATAAATGCTTCTGCTGAAAGTCTTCCCCCCCTCCCCAGTCACCTCATTAGAAGGACATAATGGACCTCCCCTGATGGCAGTGCTGTGGCTGTGATTCCTCTAGCTTTGACTGCCCTTTCCTGCAGTGACACCGGTTCAGCTGTGAGCAGGGAGCTCTACAGTAAAGGACTCAGCTTCAAATATCAGGATACAGCACCCTGCCACGTTAGCCTGGCACCTTAGAAGTGAAAACACGGCACTTTAAAAAGGCAAGAGGTGAGAAGGGCAGCAGTTTGAGACAAAAACCATTTGGGCATCTCTTGGTTTTGAGGCTCATTCTCCTGCCAGCTGCTTCAGAGCTGCTCCAGCCTTTTCTTTTAAGCTTTACCTTTCTTAAGCAAGCTCCGTTGTTTGTCTCTGGCAGAGAACCTCATGGACCTTCCCTGCTCTTGGTCCAGGCGCTTGAATGGAAATCTCTGTCAGCAAGAGGCACAAGTTTGCCAACCCAAACATGAAGGCGAGCAGGGTGCAAGAAAGGAGCCCCTCACAAGCATTACCCCCACCTGCCTGCGCTCCCTTGAATGTGATCAGTGTAGGGGCAGCTGTGGCCGAGAACTTGTACTTTGGCAGGAGGTGTCTGCTCTGTTTCAGGGATGATCGAGCACGTTATTAAAACACGACGTGGCGAAACATAGATGGCGCAACAGTTTCAGTAATCATTAAACTGGTCACTGGGAAGCTGTGCCTCTAAAGCTCTGCAGGCTGCTTTCCTTAAACTCAGCGTCTGCCTAGGCACAACCACCCCGATTTGAAAACGATAGCAAGCGGTAAGGTCACCTCTAAATCCATGGTGGTTCCAACCAAAACAGAACATCCGACCCTGCCTTGAACCAGGAGACCCTGCCTGACCGCAGGGCGGTCGGTCTGCCCTACTCTTGCAGTGCAGTAGCAAAATCAGAGTTTAAAATCCAGCAAGAGGCTGCCAGAGCCATTACAACTTTTCATTCCTTCCAGCAGTTGCAGGGTTTTATCTTCATAATCAACCTCTGATAGGAAAAGCGTTCATTCTCCTTCTACCAACGTAAACAGATCTAGAGGATTCATTAAGTGACTGCAATAAGGTCATGCAGGAAGCTGCGGTTGAGCTGGAAGTTTTGGTGTGGGCTGCCGAGTCCTCGCCTGGCTTCCTAGTTGTGGGCCAACTGCCTGCCTGAAGGCATAAAATTTGCATCTTCTAAGTGCCTGTGGTATTAAGGAGGTCAGAGTTTTGCACTGCTGGCTCAGGCTCTATTCTTAGCTCTGTTGTATACTTCTCTGCACCGTTTGCCATAGTGAGAGATAATACAAGATAGGAAGAGGTAACCTTGTGTCCCCAGAGACTTTTCCATGTGACAGTAGGGGTTTGAAATCTGTGCTTGAAGCAGACTGTGATTTTAATGCATCAGCTTTGCCAAGCTCTAAGATCCAGAGAGGAGCTATCACTGGAGTAGGTTGCAGGATACCTATAGATGTATATACACACTGTGTAAATGCATCAGTAGAAGACCAGGTAGGAGCGTGGCTGAATGAACAGGGAGATGAGTAGTGCCGTGTAGTTTAGTGTTTATTCCCTTCTGTTTGGTGGATGGGTGCTTCTTTAGCTGCCTGTCAACAGCAGGCTTTTCACAATGCAGCCTTCTACTGGTGCCCGTGCAAATCTTTCCCCTTTGATGGTGTGACATCAGAGGTTTGCTCGCCTCATAAAGTTTATTTTGAGAGTCGCTCAGCCGGATGAAGAAGAGTATGCTGCAAGCTCTCACTTGTTGTACGGGCAGAAAACTGAGTTCTGCTGATGTGGGGCATACCAGGAAGGATTGCCAGTGCATGTTGGTAGCTCTTCGCACTGGCATTTACCTGAAGGGCATTCATTCTGTGAGTCACACCTCTTGCCCTAAGAAAAAGAGAGGTTTCCTCCATGGCAGTGTTGAACTCCTAAGATTCCCTTCTGCAATTTATCTACCAAATACAGAGGGAACCGTGCCCGTCTTGTCTCTCTAGGACTGAATCCTGTGAACAGGACAGAATGATCCCAGCTGTGTACACATCAGGTGAGTGCCTGTGAGGTGCCAGAAGAGCAGCATGGCTGTTGCTACTAAGCTGAGGGCAGATGTCAAGCGCACTGTAAAAAGCCAGAAGAGCTGTGCGGAGGTTGCCCGGGTGGCAGTGTGGATCCCTTGGTTACAGACATTCCTTTTGCCCTGCTTCTGAACCACGCAAAACCAGGATGGGCAACGTAAGGTTAGCCGTGCAGCTCTTCATACAGTTCTCTTCCTTTGTGTCTTCCTTCTTTTGTTAATGCAGCCACTGTCTTCGTTTAGAGACAATTTTTGGCCGAGGTCTTTCAGAACTCGTTAAAGTGTCTTGTGCAAAACAAATCCCAAGGGCAAAGCAAGACCCGTCCCAAACACGCTTTGCCAAAGAGATTAGATTTCACATAGCAACTGAGTTTATAACAGAGAATGTTTGCTTTAAGGTAAGTCATTTCGGGAGGGAGGAAGGCTCACTAGGTAGAGGAATGAATGGAGATTGGAAGGAAAGGAAATGACCATGAAATGGAGCTGAGCAAAGAAAGAGAACGTGGATACAGGAGAACAGGATCCATGGATACAGGAGAACAGGCTAAGGGTTGGGATGGAGATCTGGGTAAGAGGTACTACAACAAGAATTCACTCCTGTTTGTGCCTGTATTTAAAGAAACTCAATTACCCCTTCTTGCCTTTCATTTGCATGCTCCTGTCATGACTGTTAGGTCAGCTGGACGGTATTGACACAGGGGTTCAAAGAGTGGCCCTTTCAAAGCTGCAGGTACAAGTATTTACAAAAGCAAACGCCAATCACGCCCTGTTAATATCAGCACTGAAAAGGTTTGCCTTCTCCTCCAGTCAGGAAATGGAAACAATGGCACACAACTTCGTGTGACCACCAGAACTTAATTGCCAATAACAAATAGTCCCAGGGAACTCTTCAAGAACAATTGATGGATGCTAACTGGGAGGTTGCATCACTTTGAATCACCGAAGGGTGTATGGGAACAGACATGCTGCTGGTTATTCCCAAAATAGAAAGTCAGGGTGTCGCTGCACGGACTGTTTGCAGGCATCTTGGCTTAGGGGAAGTGGGCTGAACGGTGATGTGGAAGGAAGAAGCAGAATCTGAAGCACAGTGTGAAGGCAAAATGATCGATGGGGGAGGAAACGAGGGAATTTGGAAACCTGATAAGGAATCTGGCAGCAGAGCTTTGGCTGTGCTCTTTGTAACCTCCGAAGTGCTTAGAAATGGAATAGTTTATTTCAGCAGTATTACTGTGAGGCTAAATGGCCTGCCCCTTCCTCCCTGGTGGAGGATGAATTTTTTATGGTGTTTACTCTTTTCCAGCTCCGCTGCATCACTGCATCATTTTCTCTGCCTCCTCAGATGACGGGTAACTAAAGATAGCAACACTTTCTTACTCAGTTCCTTGACAGCTGGTAGTAAATGGCCCATGTCCCTGCAGATATATTTTTCCTTCAATTATTCCATCATTTGTGTTTCACTAATCCCCTCATTATCTCCCTGGCTCCTGCTCCCTTCACCTGTGCAGTGACTGCAACCGGCCAGCGTTTCCCATGTTTTACCATGACCTAACTCTTACTGGGCTCTTTGCTTTGTGTTCTGTCCCCACTCTGTTTCTTTCACTTGTGTGTGTTTTGCACTGGGTGTCTCAGGCCTCTGAAAGGCTCCTTTTCTTGATGCTCCCTGCAGCACAGCTCCGCGGTGGAGGCAGCGGAGAGAGACATGCCGCTCCGCTCCCGGGGTGTGTGCTGGATCAGTTCTACACTAAACCTTCAAGAACCCCTGGTGAGTGTAACCAGAATGCCAGAAGTGAAAATACGACTCTGTACACGAGGGCAATGTTGATGCTGTTTTACTTCAGGCATGTAACGCAGGCACTCTGGATCACAACCCCGTCTCTCTTGGTTTCTGTCTTGACTATATAGGGAATTTGGTTAAACTCACTTTGGTCTTCAGTTACACCCACAGCAGATGACTAACACTGTCCTAAACAGAGATTTGTGGTGTAAACCCTCATCATTTCCACCACTTTGGTCTAGGGCCTCTCTCTTGGCAGATGTGGTGCCAGCAGTACCCGGAGAAGTAATGCAAGTGAGCCTGGGCAGCTGGCTGGCTCCCACCTGTCCCTGCAGGAGAGGTTGCCAGATGAGGAAAGCTCTCCTGTCCGGGGCAGTGTAGGTGGCCAGGCAGCCACGATGCCAGCTACTCTCTGTGGAATACTCACTGATATCCTTCCTGCTCAGTGGCTCTCCAGGTGACCAGTGTGTGAGCTTGCATCCCATCCTGGCTTCCTCCCTACACAATTTTGGGTACCAAATGGTGTGGAGGAGGAGAAGCTCCCTTCTGGAGAGGTTGGAAAGAGGTGTGGAAGGGGCAGGAGGACCCACCTGCTGCACCGCTTATGCTGCCAGGGGAGGCTGATGCCCTCCCCTGTGCCACTTCAGCTAGTGATTATCCCAGGATATTTTACATCCGTATTGCAGTTCTCTTCATTTTCTTGCATCCAGAACTTCCTCTTCTGCTTGTTTGCTGTCACAGTTTTCCACATCAAGCTTAATTCTTGTAGAGTCACATCCTTTGTGTGAAAAACCCCTCTCTTCAGCCCCAGGATGGGCACAGCCCTACCCAAGCCCTGGCAGCTCCTTTCCAAGCTCTGAGCATCCTCCGTTGAGGGAACCAGGTGCAAAAAGGAGTCGTGCACAGACAGTACAACTGATGTGCCTGCTCGGTGTAGAGGCTACCCAGCTGCTGGTGGCACCAGTGGGGAGGCTTCTGAAAGGCTGCTGGGAGCATAGCCAAAACAAGGTGCTCATTCAGCAATGACTGCTGAGCAACTCTACGCCAAGGGTGTCTCCCAGCTGCTTCTGGCCCACTTACCCAGCTGATTGCCTTTCCAGCGGTGTTGTGACACCTTCCCATTCGCCTTTTGCCCAGCTGGATAGGTTTTCAAGCCCTTTGTGGCAAGGATGCAATTATTTAAATTGCTCTCTGCAGTTACAAGGAGGCTGTAAAACGAACAACTTGAGGCAGTGCCTTAGCCTAGATCCTGTGCCCTGGAATTTAGCGTTTCAGATTCCAGGGCAGGTACAGTTTGTAGCTGGCACAGTTACGCTACTGAATTTCTGCTGAGCCTCCAAAATGCCTGAAAACCTTCCTCACATGCTCAGGTCTCTCTGTGTCCTCCCCCTGCCTCCTATTTTGTTGTACTGTGGCGATACAGCAGCAACGTGTGCAATAGGAGTGTGTGACCCAGGGGTGGGTGCTGCAGGGGGGATATGAGGAAGGGTTTGGTTGTGGCTCATTAAGTAATTTTTAAAGACAATCCTTTGAGCACACACCCAAACCAAGCTCTTGAATTTAGAATGAATTCAGTGTATGTTAGTTTCCTGAGTCAAAACTCATGGGAAGAGGAAAAGAAGCTCCTAGGAAGTCACTGAAGTGGTGCCTGCTCAGACTTTCCAGCTAGGAGGTCAGAGCCTAACAGTGCTCACAAACCTGGTCGGTTCAGCTGGAGGAGCTGCAGTGCTGCCGGATGGCACATCGTGGGCTGCTCCAGCTCTGCTCATCTGTGCCAGCCCAGTGGCAAAGGGCTTTGCCAGAACTAGGAGCCTTAGTCTTTTGCCAGCCTGTGTAAATGCTGAGCCCAGCAGAACAAGCATACAGTTTGTCCTTTCCCCCCCATCCATGAGCCATGAGGGGATTTTTACAGCTGCTCAAGCTGTGCTTCCTTTTGATGGCCACCCTCCTTATCAGCACAACCCTGCCGAGTGGCTCCTGATACTCAATGTTTAGTGTTTGAGCCTCGGACATCAAAGAGTTGGGCAATAAATGTGAGTGTGTAAGAGTAGGCACGACAGCAAGTGTGTCTTTCATCTGCTTCAGTGGAGCTACCTGCTGTCTGATCCTTACGGCAATGAGAATTAAAGACTGGAGTGGACAGACAGCTCAATGTGCAAAGCTCCCCCTATTCTGGGGGACCAGGCCTAACTAATTCTTTAAAGCAGGGGTGGAGGAGCACAGGACTGCAGATGGGGAGGCTGTGTAAATCCCCCTTCCTGCCCCTGTCGCTCAGCCTTGTTGTCTGTGCCTGCACAGCAGCTAAACCACCCATGAGCTCTGGAAGTTGCTCTTGCATTCTTCACACTTGCATTGATAAAAAGCTCTTGCAGCCTGGCCAGCAGAGAAGGCTGAGGCTGCTCTCAAGACCTGGGTGTTTCCACATCATGCATCGTGGATGTCAAAAAGGAACCCTCTCCCAAGTCCTCAGCAGGAATCTTTTATTACTCAGGCTCTGCTCACAGGATACTTTGGCCCAACAGCCGAGCTCACGGAGACCAGATGCTTCTGTCGGCCTTAGGGATGGGCTCCAGGTGTGAGATAGTCCATGGGCTGTGCGCAAACACACTGCTCTGGCACAGGGAAAGGAGGCTCAGGAGCTACCTCGTGTGTCTGGGGAGCCTTAGCCCTGTGGTCCGAGTCAAGCTGCCTTTACTTTGTTTCAGTCTTCTCACTCGAGGAAAGAGAATAATATTTGCTCACCGCCCTTGCCGGGGTGTTGGGAGATGGCAATGAATGTCTGCACAGTGCTGCAAACATAGAAGGTGTTATAAAAATGTGAAGCCTTTAGGTGCCAAACAGTATGTTTGAACATTACAGGAAGGGAAATGCGGGGCTCAGACACTTGTGGGGTGAGCAAGACAGGTTTATTGCAGACAGGAATGCTTAAACTCACAAATACAGGGGTGCCAAGATGCATTTATTAGGAGGCGATGGACTGCAGGCACTCCATAAAGTATGACCCCTCTGACCACTGGCACCAGCCACAGACCCACAGAAGTGGATCGTTAACCCGCAAGGGCTGCCACGTCACTTACCTGGCCAGCAGGGTGATCTGGAACACTAAATGCTTGTGAGGGTGCAGAGCAAAGGTGCAGGAGCGTGGCGAGGAGGGTGATACGAATGGAGCCAGAGTGGCAAAGTGGGTGCTGCCAGCCCTTGGCTGCAGACACTTGTCAACACTAACATCAGACATAACACAAGAAGCATTCTCGTTCCCGTAACAGCGATGGACACGGATCGGACCACCACTTAGCCTCCTAAAACTGTGCCTTATGGTCATGTTGCTGCTCCTGTGCGGCATGTTGGCTTCTGTGGCCCAACTCTGGTCGACCCCAAGGGGTGCAGGGTAGGACAAGGTGCGGTTCTGCCCAGCTTTGTGAGTTACCAGTTTGCTCACAGCCCAGTGCAGCAGGATTTGACCCAAGGGTGCTTCCCAGGGTGCCCAGGTTGGACATGGCCATAGGCCTCCATCAGTGAGGGGTAATGTGGTGGTGCTGTAGACTTGATGGGGTGCATGGGGCTCGTTGCAGGTAGTAGCCCAGCAGCAGTTCATTGGTAGGTTCTTGCTTTCTCCTGGGCCACTGCAGCTCTTTTAAAAGGCAGAAAATACTTCGTGAGGAGGGAAGATGTGGTGATGTTTTATTGCATCAAGGTAAGCTAAGGAGAGGGAGAAGGTCTGAGCTGCTGGCGTTACGGAGCAGTTAGCACTGGGTCGGTTAGTTAGCAGAAGGGCTTTTCCCAGCAGGGCTCAGCAGTGGAGCCTCCCCATAGTAACTGACACAAACAAACCCCAGGGCTGCAGAGGAGTGATGACTGAAAGGAAAGGGTAAGGGAACAGCCAGACTATTTTTACATTTCCTAACTACGCAGAAGCTATTTTTCACTCTTGCATGCTAAATTCTCATTGTGGTAGAGTTGCTGCTTGGGTGGTGTCCCTTCTGCATCCCTCTGCTTTTCTTTCAGCTGGAGTGCCACCTATTCCTCTGAAGAGCTTCACGGTTTGTGAGTGAATGCGTGTGGCTGCCAACACCTGTAATGCTCGCTTCCCTACCGTGCATATTCGTTAACAGTGTTGGTGTGTACTGTCTGTCCCGCACACCAGCATCTGCCAGGGACATGCATTGAGTCGGGGTGGGCATTCTCACTGGCTTACAACATCCTTCTGAAGGCTGAGAACAGCTTACCAGCCCCCCAGGCTGCAGAGTATCCTGTGTGGCTCCATGCCACCAGGTATTGTCTTAGACATTTCTGGTCCTTCTGCCCCTTGGAGGCTTTCTCTCTGTGCATGCAGGCTGTGGGGGTGGCAGAGGGGGAGAAGGAAGACAACTGTCCTCCTCTGAGCCGTGTGGAACAGAGCACACTCAGCATCGGTGCTGGCCTATCTAGGGGACAGGCATTGCTGTTAGCCGTGATAGCAGCTGCAGTAGCAGTCAGGTGTAATAGCCCCGATCAATGAGACATGGGCACCAAAAGCTGAGCACCAGCAGCTTTTCTCACTGTAGAGCATGTCAGCAAACCTTGCAGTTCAGCAGCTCTTCAGGGATAAAGAGCAATGATGGACTGGGTTATGAATAGCAAGAGCTGGGTAGGAAACATCTCTGCTCTCCACGTAAGTCCTGGAAATGGGGGAGATTCTGTCTTTGAGGAAAAAAGACCCTCTGTCTGCTTCTCATGAAAGGTGAGATCAATCTCTTTTTCGTACTAATCCGGGAGGCAGGAGCTGGACCAGGCAGCCGGGGCTGCGGGATGGGTTTTGACTCACCTACCTTTACAGCTGTGGCGTCTGCATGGGCACACCATTCAAGTCTCCCTCCACTGTCAGTGGGACAGCTGGGTGTGTTGAGATCATGAGCTAACTCACCTTTTTCTCCTTTTCTCCTAGGGTAGGGTGAATTGCTCTGGATTTTCCTCCTCCTTTCTGTTGGCTTTAAAAAGACAGTTAACTGCAGTGCATGTGATGCTTCCAGTTGATCAGACGAACCACCACCCCAAGTCAGTTACTGAACATCCAGTACCCATGTGCCCTCCCCTAGCCTGGGCAATGTAAGGAAATGTCTACTCCTTCCAGAACAAAGCATGTACCCAGAGTTATGATAACTTGCTTTTTAATTTGATGTGGAGAGAGGAGAAATTCAGTAGCTCAGAAACCAAAGGTGAGGTGCAAGGACAGCAATGCTGTGCATCCCCCATCAACCTGCTTTGGGTAGCAGATTCTCTAGGTGTTTTGGTGAAGGAGTTTCATGGTAAAGCACAAAGGACAAGGAAGGAATTTACTTAAGAGCTAGTTAACTTTTTCTGCTTTCAGTTGCTGTTCCATTAGCTTTCAACATCAGGTTTAAGGTTATAGTACAAAGAAATGAGGGTTGTAGCCACGCTGACTTGTGCAGCAGCTGTAGTTTCCCGTCTGGTAAACTTGGATTAGGACCCCACTGTCTTGTCCAGCAGCATACAGGCTGTTCCTATCCTAATTCATTACCAAAGTAGAAGCAGTTGTGGTGGTTCTCATCTACTTGATATTTTTCTCCTGGAAATTCCTAGAGGATAAACAGCATTCTTCAGTAAGCTGCCATTGGGGCCAGATGTGAAGCCCTGACCTGGAAAAGAGCCTTTGCTGAGAGGTAATTTAACAGCCAAGTTTCTAGGGCCGTTACTGGTGTGACAGACGTCATACCAGCTCCCTGCTACAATCATCCTGCAGAAATCTTCCTTCTTACTGGAAATATTTTGTTTACATAGATTGTAATCAAACCAGTCCTTCTCTCTGGGCTTATAAAATGCTTGGAGGTCAAGTTTCAGCATGTAGGATGTTCCATGCTAACCAGGTAACTGATTCAACAGAAAAAGTCATGGAATTTCAAAAGCAGAGGCAAGTTAGAGCCACTTCTTTACACCTATATTCAAATCTGGCTTCAAACAACCACCACCCTATTTACTTGCCAGGGGTTATAGCTGCTTGCTCAGTGCCTGTTAAGCAATCCAGTAAGTACTGCCTGCCTTTGACGGAGACTTGTGAGACATCCACAGTGTCAGCAGCCCGGTGTTGTTTGGAGGAAGGGCTCATTTCTATTTGGGTGGGTTCGTGTGGGAAATAACAGAACAATAACACCATTCTTCACACTTCTGATAAATTGGGCTATTGTTCTCCAATCCTTGATGTCCTGGAGGAAAGTTGCTGCGAGTGCCATTGTTTTCCCAGAGTGTTTGTGAAGGGCTTTAGTGTGTTCCTTTCCTCTGCTGAAGTCAGTGCATTGACTGTTTTCTAATTATTTATGAGTTGGAAAGACTCAAGGAGAAAACTGAGATACGGACTCTGTTTTGCTGATTGCGTGAGGAACCACCTCTGGAAGCTTTCTAGGCTTCTTTGTGAGGCATGGCTGAAAAGAATCCCTTAATGATTTCAACCTAGCAAGTCGGTGAGAGGTTGAGACAGTCAGATGGGGAAAACCATCCCTTTATGCCTATTCACCTTTGCTCTGGGGGCCAAGCCGGGGCAGATGGATGACCTGACCACCTTCCTTCCCCTTGGCACAGTTCGGATGGGCAGCACGGTTCCAGCAGGCTGTGATTATGCTGTTCCTAGTTCCAACCAAAGGAAAGCTCAGGTTTGTGTGAATGTTGTTGAAATGACTCCTGATTTTTTGCTGTGTGGAGCTGTACGTCCGTTACACATCCTAAAGCAATTGTATGAGAAAGAAGCTGTGAAAAGGGCTGTGTGCCCAAAACCTCACCTATGCTTTCTAGCTATCTCAGGGGACCTAAGAAAAGCCATTTCCTCTTTCAACAAGCCATCTTTCACTGAAGGAAGCTGTGGCATACAATGTGGGGTGTTTTTTTTGGTGCCACTGCATAGTATTTAAGGAAAGTATTAATAAGATGGGTCTCCTTCACAGACCAGATGAAGAATCATTCAAGTCTGCCCTCCAGCCTTCCCACAGGATGGTATTTTAGGGAAAGGCGTGGTGTCCTTTCTCTGGCACAAAAGCCCTCTGTGCAGAGGATCACAAAGGATGAGACAACTTTACACCTCTGGCAATGTTCCTCCTGGCACTGTCCCCGCGGTGCACTCTTGCTTTCCTAGCCAGTCTCACCTGGGGCAAATTTGTCCTCACTTCAGTGGCTGAAAGACTGAAGCAGGTTTCAGAGGGAGAAAAGCAATAAGGACGTAGTTACTGCTCTGTGGAGTGCTGGAATGAGTAGGAATAACTTTAGTATCTGGAAAGTGATGGATCCTTCTGCCTGTCTATCCGCATGAGACGTAGCTCTCAGCGTAAAGCAGTAATGTGTAAAATCCTCAGGGTCATCAGAGCGGCGGTCGCAAGCGCTGCCGATGAAGCACAGCAAAAAACAATGGTGGATCTGAACTAAATATTTTCGGAAACTGTGGGTTTGATCTTGGAACCTGCAGTCATGAACGTGTGTGGGCATGTGCTGGAGTGGGAGGTGGAAACGCACCTAAGGTATTCCCCGGGAGTTTGTAAATGGTTTATTGTTCTCAGCTGTGATCTCCAGCAACAAGATCTGCGGAGATAAGGGAAGGCTTGCTTCCAAGGGAGCCGAGGGAAGAGCAGGAATGTGTTTCAAGAAGTCATTGATGTACCCGTTCAAAAGCTGCAGCTCCTGGAGTGCCAAATGGTTGGCAAACTGCTAGCCTAAGAAGAGTGGGCCTGGAGGGTGTTGCTTGGGTGTAGGAAAGCCTTCTGAGTTGACATGTCGGAACTGGACTCAGACAGCCCAGAGTGAAAGAGATGTCTTGGGTGAGGGAAAGAATAATGAGACCTATGACTAGAGATGACTGGAAGGTGAAACAGACTGCAGGGGAGTTGTACGTGGGTAACAGCAGGCAAATTTCTAGGGTAGGGCTGTGATTTGGTCTTAGGTGGATACAAGAGTCGTGTGGCCCAGCTGGTTATGCAGAAATACCCCTCGTCTAAGGCCAGTGCAAAACCCACTAGCTGGCCACTGGCTCCAGAGGGATGGGGCAGGCTGCATCGTGATGCAGGGAAGCAGAACTCTGCGCAGAAAATACAACAGAAAAGAGGAAGCCATGAGGTGGACGATGCTTAAAGTGGCTATTTCTCATTCCTAATTTACCAGGAAAGTGGGAAAATATGAGCAGGGAGGCATTAGTCATACCCTTCTGGGTAGTCCCCAAATACATTGGCTTACTGGAAAATTCACTAATAGAGAGATGGGTGATAAACAAAGAGCAGAAAGTCCCAGTTGGTAAGTGACAATAATTCAGAGGGTTTAACTGGAGCATTGTGAAAGAAAGACATGTGCCCTGAAAAGCTGTAACTCCCTTTTGTGGGGTGGTGCTGCAGGCATGGAGAAATGAATGCTTCGCAAGGGAAAGCGCCTTCTCTGCCAAGCCTGTCAGCTCAAGGACCTCTCAGCTTTTGTGAATGCGGGAGGGGAAATATTTCTACAAATCAAATTGTTTATATCTCTATTATCACCATACCTGTAGGGCTCTGTGGAACCGCAGGGAGCAGACAGATGGGTAACTTTTTGCGCTTTACGAGCATCTCACAGTTGTCTCGATGGAGAATGGGAAATAGGAAAACTCTCTTGAGGTCCGAATTTGCTGTAGAAAACAGCCAAGGGTAGTGTGCAAAAGTATTCAGGGACTTTACTACTTCCACTACTTGCAATGGGATGTTTAAAAGACCTTGATGTAGACAGCCATTATTTTTCTTCAGCATAAGTGGTTCAGACATGCCTTTCATATCTCACTTTCATATCCAGTGTGCTACTTTATGCTTAGAAATCTGAGTCCACACTCTCTAACTGGAATGGAATCCTCTGCATGCAGAGCGTACTGAGTACAGGCTTGTAAATGACTTCAGTTGTCTTTCGAAACGTGAGAAAAAGCTGGAGCTTCAAAGCTACCTGAAGTTTTATCACTTATTGATGGATAGCACTGGAAGTGCGGTAGGATAGGACAAGGGGTTAGGAAGGGCTTGTTCAATCAGCCGCTCCAGGTGTATGCTCTCTTTTCTAACTCACCAAACTCTGACTCAAGAGTAGGTCGATTGTTTGACTGTGTTGCCAAAGGAAGCTTTTCCCAGAATCTGGTTGTCAGAATGTATTGATGTATTGATTGTATTGATGTTTATGATGTCTTCTAATTTATAGCTTAATTGTATTGGTGGCTACTGTTTGTTCATAACAAAATCACCTTGGTGCTTAACCAGGGCTTTGTCTCAAGTGTTAGTATGCAGCAAACATAGAGAAAACAGCTGCCTTCCTTCTGAGCTTTTGTTCTGCTGGTTCCCCAAGCCCAAGATTTGAGCAATAGAATGTAGATAATGCAATTTTTCTCCCCTTCTCATTATCCTGGTAACTCTTCTCCATCCCTGTGTTGTGTCTCTTGGGAGTTCATGTGGGGACTTTGGAACAGGGATTGTACCTGCTATAGCAAATGAAATCTGATGAAAACCTTGTACAGTGGCACTCGTGTGATCCTTCCGGAAGAATCACTGACAGAGATACCTCTTCGGAATCATTTTAAGACAGAAGCTTCCTCTTCAGAGCTGTATCATGTTACTGTTCATAACTTTGCTCAGGGGAAACAGCTCTGTTGCTGCAAGCTGTTGAGTACCTTACAGCAGAAATAAGTAGCTCCCCAAAGTACAACCCTGACTTCTGTGCTACCCAATTTCCTCTTCTGGTACTTGGGTTCCCGAGGTCCCCCTGTAGCATGTTCTAACCCTCTGAATTAATGTTGCTTCTCAGTTTTGTGCCATCAGCAAATTTTATTAGCACATGCTGACGATCTGAGCCAAGGTTATAAGAAAAGAATACTAAGATCATCCTTGGAAACGATCTAGGGAAGGAGCTTCTGTTGCTCTGACTCCTTCCCTCTGCCTGGGGCTCTGTTCCTGTACTCAGGCTTTTGCTTTTCCCAGCCTTCTCCAGGTAAACTCACACCTTGCTCTGCAGACTTTCCAGAACCCAGAGAGGAACGGTGTATCCCAGGAAATCAGGTATGAGATTTGACAGGAATCATCTACCCTGTGCTGAACCTGTCTTGCATCTTACCACATCCACTCCCATGACTTCATCTGGCTGTTGGCTTTCAACCTTTGGAACACAGACAGAGCATTTGCTTGCAGGAAGATGACTCCAGCAGGTTCGCAGCTGGACGAGTGTATTTTTACCTAGAAGGGAGGATGGGGAGCAGCACAGGCGTCAGCTTCTCAGCACTAGCCTGGCTCTGCTCTGGTTTGTAGCATGGCCGCTGCCTCCCTCCCAGAGGCTCACCCTTCAGTGGCACTCATTGCCTTTTCCCTGTCGCCAAGGACTTCCATCGCTCCTCTGCAAGCGGCACCATTGTCTCTCAGTTGTTGAGAGTCTTCTAGGAAAACTTCAGGTAAGAGCTGACTTTTGAGTTTCTAAAAATGAGTAGAAAAGATGCAATTGAATAAATGCCAGTTATTTACTAGAGGAAAATAGAACATCCAACACAGTGGTTTATTTTTGTACCAGTTTTCATCACAAGTAATCCACCAAGCAAAGAACCTGGTGAAATTTACTTCCAGACTTCTTTTAATTCACAGAAGTGCCCAACCCACCCCTCAGCCCCCAATTTTACTGCAAGATGAAACAAGCAAGCACCAATCTCCTTCCAGCGACCGTGCACCCATCCTGATGTTTGCTCCCGCCTGTTCTGTGCTGCTGCCCAGACAGATTTAACCTTTGATGGATTATTTTCCAGCATGCAGGCACACACAAACTGTTTGCCTTTTCCTAAATTACTGTCATCACCCTGTTGCTCAGTGACAGTCACAGGTTGCTCATCCGTCAGAGCAGATGCAGAACAGGTTCAGCCCAGACCCCAGAGCACACACATACATGAGTGACCTCACAGCCAGCCTGTCTGCCCCAGAAAATTCCCTGGCACACGGTGGGCTAGCTGAGATTGAAGGGGATTTGGAGCCAGTGGGTCCTGCACATTCCCTCCCATCACCATAGCACTGCATTAGACTGAAGGAGCTGCTGCTTAGACAGTGTGGTTGTAGTCCTGCTCCTGGCTATTGGCTCTGCCCAGGGAAAACAGCCCACTGGTGGGGGCTGGCATAGGAGTGCCAATGCTGTGGGCCATTCTGCTGCATGAGCAGTTAATTCACTACCTTGGGTGCGTGCCCATCCTATCCTATCCTATCCTGCCCAGCTGTGAGTGGCTTTGCTCTTTACAAAGAACAAATACTGTCGAGCTGTGGTTAGTGACAGAAGTTTCATAGGCAGTTAGCAGGAGCACCCAGAGGGAGTGCTCCCTCTGGGAGTGCTGTTTGATGCCCCAAAACAGTGGGGAAGTACATGTGATAAAATCACAGTGCCTGGCTGGCCATATGATGCAAGAGCAAAATACTTTCCAAAGGCTGAAGTCAGTCAGGAAGGAAAAGAAGTAAGAAAGCTGCTTAGGTCAACGAAACAGGAGTATCACCAGTTGTGGCTTTGGAGGGGCAGAAAGCAAACACTCTGTTCTCTTTCCTGCTAGTTTGCTGAGTTTTTTAATAAACCTGTCGTAAGTGAAATATTTAGCATATATGCAGTCCTTTATCACCAGTTTTGGGCTACATAAAGTACATTTACTTCATGCATAAGGGTGTAATACCCTGTCCAAAGGAATCTCTCTATGTCTGTGCTCTGCATCTCCCTCTCCTTGTGTCTTCCTTACCCGGTTATTTATGCGTATGGGGTGTATTATCTAGGTGAGTACATGTTCCTGTAGCTGAAAGAAGGAAGAATGACTTTATTTAGTAATTGGTAATTAAAAGTGAGTCTTTCTTTGAGGAGAAAGAGGCTCCTTTTGAACACCACTGCTTGTTTTTAAAGATTAAAGTCAAAAAGGTTCAGCGAGATGAGGCAGCAGTTCTTTCTAATGCCATGTGTTCAGGGCACGCTGAACATTAGATGTGTAAGTCAGGTACTGGAAAGCACAGCGACTCTGAAAGCCTGTTGTGGGGAAGCCCACCAGGCACAACAACATTGGGCAGGGGTCCCTGAGCAAAGCCCCAAGTTCCTTTGTTCACAGGTGTGGGGAGCGTGACCCCTGGGACCCCAGGCTGCACTATGCACAGGCTCAGCTCTGCAAGGCTGTGCTTGGAGTGAAGATACATCAATGATGGTATTTGCCAAAGTAAGGCCATCTGAGACAGGCAGCTTGGAAGGCAAAGGCTCCAAACTCCTGGAAGCAAAGAGTCTTCACCACCCCTCTCTGAATATCTCCCAGGTGGCCACAGGATCTGTCAGGCATTAACTTACTCTTCCCAAATCTCTGCATAAGATCTAGTGAGGGGGATCAAGAATACAGACTTTCTATGCTCCTCTTCCAGCTGGAGACCTTGCTCTCTGCACCTCCGCCTCCTTGGGTGGTGAGTGAGGATGGAGTGAGATATGACAGGAATTCATTCCATCCTGTTTTAGGATTGGCAACCAAGTTGTGACGTGGGCAGGTTGTGAGGCTCTGACTGCCTACTGAAGGACTTGGATAAGAGAGATGCAGAGTGTTCACAGCGACTTCTTCTAAAAGGGACTTTCCTCTGAATCTAGGGGAAGAGGCAACCTCCTGCCAAATAAACTGGGATTTACAGCCAAACTCCAGGCAGACTTTATCGACTGATGTTCCTGAGCACAGATTTAAATCAAAGAGTAAAGGGCAGGTCAGCCCCTAGAAAGTTATCCCCCATTTTACAGAGTATGGGGACATCATTCAGTCGATAATTCAGACTGTGATTCAGCCGGTGCTTAAGTGGCCCTAGAGCAGTAAGACAGTGATGCTTACCGGGCAGACGTTGTATGACAAACTTTGAAGGCATTGCATAAACTATAAAAAGAGAGCACCTAAGCAGCCACAAGAGGCAGCCAGAAGCCTACGAGGAAATGATAGTGCATCCAGCCTTCCAACCTTTTCAACTCTCATCATTTTTACTCAGGGGAGTGGGGTAGTAGGGAATGGTTATCTCTGTTTTCCTTCTGACCCATTACAATTGTTTTTTGGGTGAATAATTTCTTTCCAGTGTGAGCACAGGCTCTTTCAGGGGGCCTGTTGAGCGGTGCTGCTCCGCTTGGTGCCACTGAGACACAAGTGATGTGCTTTGCAGTTTCATTCTGCAGCTGAATCCCAGTATTTACCTCCCATTGCTGCCAAAGCAGAATATTCATGGGACATCATCTTCTTTGAAAAGCTTCATGTATTTATGTGATTAATAGCTGAAAATAACGAGTGGAGCATACGTATGAATTCTTAGAGCTTGGATAGTTGTGCTACCATGAAGCAGTGACCTAAGGTTTCATTATCTGGCAGAGAAGCCATCAAAAATAAAAGAACGACTGCAGAAAACAAGTCTGACTTGAACATCTGGAGGACCAGGAGAAGGAAAACAAATGAAAGGGCCTGCTGTACTCTGTGCCAGTAGTATTTGCAATCCAGAAAGAGATGCAAATGACTAAGGCTGAGTGATCTACTTTATGTAAGCAATCAGCGTGACAGACTTAACCCCTTGTCTTGTTTGCAAATTATCCCGAAGCAAGTGCTGCTGCTTACAGATGTGTTTGCTATTTGCATAGACTTTGGGAATACATTTCTGCTTGTGGGTTAGTCATGCGCTACTCCGTGTGACTGTAGCCTGAGTGGCGTTGTTTGCAGGCAGTGATTCATCAGAGCTGCAAGACACCGGTGTGAAGGGCTGCGTGAGCATTCCTAGGAGTATGTGCCTGAGTGCATATTCACAAATCGTGAGCGTGTTTGTGAGGCTTTTTCATCTCATTTCCCAAGAAAAATGTGGTTTGTACTGAAAAGCACTTGGTAATTAGCAACTTTTGGAATGGAAATGGTCACGGAAAACATCTGGAAAGCAATGACATCTGGCTGTGTGTCTCTAGTAATCGGTCTTATGTGGAGCAAAGCGGCAAGTGGCCAGCCAAGAGCAGAAGGGTTTAAATGACAGCGGGTGAAAATGTGCTGGTGTCTTTCTCTGTGCTGGTGTCTTTCTCTGTGCTGGTGTCTTTCTCTGTGCTGGCTCCCTGAGACTTGAGCCTCCATCACAAGGTGCTTCCCCGTGGGATCCATTAGTTTTTCTTCCTGGTGCAGACATGCCTTTAGCCTGACAATCTGAGGGATCTCTGCCCTTGGAGTTGCTGCAGAAGGCTTTGCTGCACTGACATGCTCCTAGTGTGAGGAACAGAGGCTGTCCCACTGCTGGGATTGCAGACGTGGGGTTGGGTGCCATTGGTGCAAGACTGGTAGAGATATGGAAGGGTTTGGGTCACACGGCATCAGGTCTGGTAGCAGGACAGGTAGGGGCTTCAGTGTGAGCACACTGGATATCCTAACTGCTGCAGGTCAAGTTGTTTTGCCCTAGGAAAGGGCCTAGTGTCCACATATTGCTCCTCAGAAAAGACCTTCAGCCCTGAGAAAGCCCCAACCACAGGGTGAAATTAGAGCCACTTGAGTGTCCCCGACTAAGTCACTGGTGAGTACAGGGCTGAAGCTTAGCTACCTGAGTGCAAAATAGCGACAAGAATGATCTCCTCTTCTCTTCTCTTCTCTTCTCTTCTCTTCTCTTCTCTTCNNCTCTCCCTCTCCCTCTCCCTCTCCCTCCAGGGAAACTGTGTGATTCAGATGGTCCTGTGTGTCAGCTCTCTCCTGGGAGAGGGGAAATGTGTGTGCAGGGATGATTTCCCCAGCGTGGGACCAGTTTGCACAGAAGGTGAGAGGTGCTGGTGCTGAAGGTAATCCTTGGGCTGGAGCAGCATCAAACAGCCACCCTTACCAGGACTGGGTCCCCGCTGTACCTCACAAGACTGTAGGCAGAAGCAGTTCCCAAAGCATAGGGCTTTTCGGTCTGGTTGGAGAGGTGGTGTAAGCAGGGCTGCCAGGCAAACGATGAGTGTAATGATCACTTAGAGAAACCACTCTTTGTATTAAATGCAGATGGTCTGTGCTCCCATCCCTTCCCTTAGCCGAACTTTCATTAAGAAACCATAGTGAGTTCTGCTAGAAGGTGTATTTTCAGGACAAAAGGAACAGGGAAAAAGAAGCTGAGGAAGATCTTCTTCATTTCTGAAGCCTGAGAAGGTAAGAAAACAATACACGTGGTGAGGGATTTGTCCTAGCCCCAGCAGTCCCCTTATCTTTCCCTTTCTGCTGACTTTCTGCTCCGAACGCTTTGGCAGCTCACAGGACAGCGTCTAAACTTTGCAAACAAGAAGGAATGTAGATGGAAGCGTGGACGTCATCTCATTTTCCAAGTTGGCCATAAATCACAGTTTGTTATGGTTATTCTCTTGTGAAGCAGAACATGTGTACGGAGATAAGAGCCTGGAGGAAAGAGAGGCAGAGTATATCTCAGCACAAAAGAAACACCAGTAGGAAAGACCTCATAAGAAATGTTTTGACAGGCTTGATGGGGCTGAAAAGCCATTCAGAAACTGCTCTGAGTCCTTCATGTCGTGGGGACATCGCTCTACCTAATTTTATGTAAGTTTGCTTTGGAGCTGGAACACAGCTCTTTCCCTTGCGATTCAGGTTTTGTATCACTGCGAGTGGGATTTTCCCGGTGAGGCAGTATTTTCCAACCACAGCAGTATGGTGATTCACCAGCCAGATCCTCAGGTGATATAAATAGACATAACCTCCACCAGCTCCAGTGTTCTTGCACTGGCTTACATCAGCATGCGAAACTTGGGATGGAAAGTTTCCATCAGTTTGCCCAATCTCTGTCCCAGCTGTTGCCAGCTGGTCTCTTACCGTACTTCAGTGCTGGCTAGAGGGAGAGACTTATCCCATGTGGAATGGGGAACAGGCTTACTCTTAGTGAGTGGAAAGCGTAGGTCAGGTTTCTCTCAGGAGGCTTTCTTCTGTAGCTGTCATGTAGTTTCCCTTGCTCTGCTCTTGGTGTGACCCCATTTTTCCCAGTCGCTGGTGCAGGGACTCCAGAACAAAACTGGGCATACAGGGAGTCAGTCCACTGGGGAGCTACTCCAGAGATAGGAAGCTTGGGTTTACCTTTAAATATGAATATTTTAACTGAGGAGGTGGTTGCTTGGGGAGTGAGAGGTTAACCTGAGCAATAGCTCCAGACAAGGAGGGCATTATATTTCTGCCTTGGCTGCGCTGTGTGCAATGCAGATGAGAGCTAGGTGGCTGCAACTGCCTGTGCAAAACATCACTGCTATGGTACTGTAAGAACAGAAGCGGTGTTGGCTGAGCCTGGACCTGTTGCTTTGGCTGTCCTTGGGTTTCCAAGCAGCTTCTACCCTGCTGCTTTTCTCTGCTTGGCTGGCATGTTCCATAACAACCGATCACTGCGCTAAGTGGTGTTGGGATGTGTTTGAGTTGCCCCGGTGTGCTCCTACTTGCTCCGTTGTGATGCTGCATAACGGACTGGGGTAAACGACTGGTTAGTTGTTTAGTGTTTTCAGGTGTGTTCAGCGGGGTGCATTTTCCATCTCGGTTGTACTCAGGCCTCTCGGAGAGAAGAAATACCTGTAATTGAGTTGAACTTGTTTCTTCTCAGTGAATGATGGCTTCAGTAATCTCCTTGACTTCCAGAAATAAAGTCCACTGAGACCTTTCTGTGCTCGGATTAGAAAGAACAGGAAAAAGAAAAATGAGGAGATCCTAGGATCACCAGTGAGAATTCAAATTTGTATAGGGAGAGCAACCAACATCTGTTGCAGCTAGAGCCAGCCTTTGATTAGCAGCAAGAATTCATATCAAGAATGAGGACCCTGTCAAGCAGCTCATGGGCCTTCATGCCCTCACAGTTTCATGAGCACGGAGCCTGCAACCTGGCTGCTCATTGCCTGGACTGAGGGCACATCACTGTTGCCTCCTTATCTTGGGCTTTCTGGGCTTGACAGAGAAGCCAACGCCAAGAATGAGGCAGTCCCATGTCCTGGCCATGCTAGAGCAGCAATCTCAGCAGTGACCCTCATGAGTGATGCAAAAGAGTCTTCAGCTCTTCATGGTCTCTGCTCTACACTGTATTTACTTCTCATGTCGAACTCCCTCCGTTAAACATCTTCAGGTTGTTCCCCCACCAGTGATGCTCTCCTGCTACTTCTTTCTTTTGCTTCAGTAATCTTACTCCTATCTGCCAAAACCCTGCCATGAAAATTGAATCAGCAGTGATAGCACTTTAAAGGGGTCCAGCTGCTCTGCTCTGTGTTCTGCCTTGGCCTTTGTCCTGAGTCTGCCTTGCTCGGTGAGGTCGCCTGCTGTGTGTGATGGAGATAGAGCAGTGGGCAAGCTGAGCCAAAATGAGCATCGCAGAGCTGCGAGCAGCTCCCAGGCAAGAAGCAGTCACTCCCTGTAGCGACGCAACTCTGTCAGTTGGCTCGTGAGCAGGAAAATTTGGGAGCTGCTGCCAGAGCCATAAGAGTCAAGGGGAGACAGTACAGCTGCCATGGGTCTCCCAGCACTGGGGCAAGGCTGAAAGTCTTGGAGTGCTGTGGGAAGGAGGATGATGAAGAGGAAGAGCAGTTCCCTAGGTGGTAGCCTGCCCTCCACCTGCCTTTGGGAGCATGAATGTGGTAAGAATGTCTGGAATGGGCTTTCCACAAAAGCCCTGTGACTGCTGGCAGCAATCCTGGGAGCCACAATCTTAGGAGCTGCTCTTGTTTGCTGGGAGCAACTTCTTCACAGCTTGTTTCTAGACCTTGTGTTTGTGGGAGAAAGCTCAAAGTGATGACCAGAATATGCCTGCAGAGTTAATCAACCAAATTAATTGGGCAGTGTGAAGTGTTAGAAAACTCAAGATTTGAACTGTGGGTCATGAGGGAACCCATGGGTCGGTGCTGTTCCTGTTGGGTTTTTTATGTGCTGTGGAGCTAGCAGAACCACTTGCATTGCTCCTCGCTCGGTCCAACCGGTCACATTATTGCTTCCAAAGTGTCTGCTTGCCTAAATCCCTGTTATTTCAGTTGGACAACCCTCTTCTCCTCTTCCACACTGCTGTGCAGGGTGACTGTGCTCTTTAAAGGCTGTCAGGCCTGATTCTCATTTAGGTTCTGGCAGCACAAACCTTCACACCCACTCGAGGATCCTTTTCCTCTGCCGGATCTTTGGAAAGAGGGTTTGTCTCTGCAAAGCAGGAGGCAGTCATCCCCATCATATGATGCTGTATGTTATGGGATTTCTCTGCTCTTGGGTCAGCTTGCAGAGTGCTCTGTCATCCTGCTGGATCAAGAGCTCGGTACAAAACGTCATCTGGGATTTATGGTTGCAGTTGCAAGTAGGCACAGTGACTACTGCCGTCTGCCATGAGATTCCCATGGCTGCGAGAGGAGTTCATGTGCTCTGGCTGAGGGCAGTGCCTGCTTGCAAGTTCACAGCTCTGGTTAAAGAGCTTCTAGAAAACTTTCCTGTGTGCTCTGTTTTCCAGTGTTGAGTAACAGTCGAAAGGCATGCTAAGAGTCAGCAGACCCTGAGAGCACCAAGGAACCATGTGATGGATTAATCAAGTTGTGTTATGTGCAGCACTGGTGCTTCCAAGGCTCGTCACGTGCCCGTGGGTCGTGATGGATGCACTCAACGTAAAATTAGTAGGTGTGTCTTGTAAACAAAAAATAATGATCCCGTGAGTCAGAGTTTAAGGTTTTCTCCTCTGTGCAACGTGCTCATTAATCTGGAATTTTAAGTGAGGGGAAGGGCAGCCTGGGGATGGTTTGAGCTCACTTACTGCTTCTCCTGGCAGCCTGTGACATGGCCAGAAATGGCACTGCACTGCCTTCTGCAGAACGGCGTGCTGAAGCTGCTAGCCAGGCCTCGGGTCCTGGAGTGCCAGCTGCCCACAGGGCTGTGGTAGGGTCACTAGTGATCTTATCAACAATAGCAATAATAGGTGGTAGATGGTTTTTAGGGCTGCTGTTCTCCTAAGGTGGTGATTTCACTTCCTGAACGTGAGGCTGAGGGTACATTGTTTTGTTGGGGGGTTTTTGGCTGGTTTCCCCATCTTGGTTTTTAGTTGGATCTAGAGAAACCCCCCACCCCACAATTTCACAGTGGACATATTTGACCAGAGACGCTGTCATCACATTTAGCTGTAGCTTATATGGCAGTCTTCAAGTATCTCTCTGCTTTTGGAGGTGCTCAACCTCAGAGGCCAAACTGGCAGATGTGTGTTTGTCCCTTAGGTCTGTAGTTCCTCTGAGGAAGGCTGCTGTGACTTTATAAAGCACAAATCGCTGCAGCAGATTGGAATCTAAGTCAGAGGACCCCTCGTGTAACCCTGAAAAAGGGATGTAATTCCATCAGAGCTGCAGAAAAGGATCTGGCAGATGAGATGGCAATAGCTTCCCTGCCAGTTTGATCATAAGATCTGTGGAGCTCTGTGGTAGAGTGCCTGGTTTGTTAAAACTGCCATGCTGGAAACATCTCTGTGTGCTTCTAGAACTTTTGGCAGAGCTGGAAGGGTCTGCCAGAGCTCCAGTGTGGCAAGGACACTGCTTCGCATCTCCTCGCATCTGGACCCCACGAAATTAAAGCCAAAAGCAATTTTCTTTTGCAAAAACTTCAAGCATCGGCCCTCCACATCCCCTAATGAGGGCTGAACAAGGGGAGCATGTTTCTCTTAGAGTGCCCTGTGACAAGTCACCAGCATGCCTCCTGATCTGGGTAATGATACTCCTCATGGAAACCTCACGTAGGCTAAAATAGATATGAAAATAGTACTATTTCAGCTTATTTGTCTTGCAGTAAGTTCAATGTATTAAATCATTGTCCCTCTAAAAGCCTGTCTTTCTCTAAGATCACTTCCTATGAGGTCAACTCCAGCAATTAAAATGGCTACTAAATCTCTGGCTGTCATTAAAACGCTTTAAAAAGCCCCTAACACAACATCCAACCAACCCCCCCACGCCACTGTTCGTTTTTGTGCTGGGAACACGTTAAGTAATTGAGTATTTATCTTAACAGAATGAGAAACGTGAGAGATATTTTTAGAACCTGAGCTTTAAATAAACAGGATACTTTTAAACACAGCTCCATTTGGGATAATGGGATGTTTTCATGGACATAATGACTGTTTTCACGGTGCTCTCCCAAGGCTCTGCTTTTTAAAGATGGCATTTTACATCTAAATTGCAGTAGGACAGAATATTTGTGCATTAGGAGAGGTAAATTCTTCTTCAGAGTAAATATTTGAGTGTATGAGGGGGCTTTGTGTTTGTGCAAGAACTGTGCATCACACTAGGGGGTTATTGGGTTTAATAATCAAGCTGTAAAACCCTAACACGTTGCTCAGACTCATATATTGGTTTCCTACTGTCGAATGTTTGACTTCAGTTTATCTCCCTATTAATATTAAACACTCTGTAAATATGTGTGAACACCACAGGAAGCATAAGCTGTCAGTCTAGAGAGAAGACTACAAGGGGATTTTGTCACTGCCTATAAATACGTGAGGGCTGGGTGTCAAGAAGAAAGGGACAATCTCTTTTCACCTTGTGATACAACAGGGGTCAACGGGTGTAAGTTGAAGCACAGGGAGTTCCACCTCAACATGAGGATGAACTTCTTTACTGTAAGCATCACAGAGCACTGGAACAGGCTGCCCAGGGAGGTTGTGGAGTCTCCTCTGGAGACTTTCAAGACCCATCTGGGTCATTCCTATGTGACCTGCCCTAGACTCTACGGTCCTGCTGGAGCGGGGGTGTTGGACTCACAGAATTACAGAGCTATTGAGGCTGAAAAAGGCCTCTGAGATCATCAAGTCTAGCCAACAACCTGACATCACCACATCATGGTGATGACTCGATGACCTCTGGAGGTCCCTTCCAACCCCTAATGATCCGTGTCTGTCATGTACATGTTACTATGTACATATTGTTCCCCTTCTTATCTGTAGCAAGGTTTGGTGCTGTTCAATGACAGTAATACAACACACAGAGATGTCAGTGTCTGCATGACTGTCCTGTGGTGCTTTCTGTATAGCACAGGCTGCAAGACTGAACCTCTGCATCAGTGGAAGGAATAGCTCATCACAGTAACGGGCAGAACACCCTACATTTTAATGTAAACATGAAAAGAGAGGTTTCTGTAACCTGCCTGCAAAGGGACAGACAACACTGGTGTTGTTTTCCACAGGCATGGTACATTTTCGTCCATGTGTGTTCCTGTGCTGAATCATCCCCTGACACACCTACACAGAGCTGTGATTTGCCTTGAATAAGCACCGATGCTTGAAATAGATCAGAGCAGACATATGCAGTGTTTGTCAGAAGAGAGAAAGGCGCCTCGTGTTTCGTTTTATACTTAGCATCAACTTCCAAGCTAGTCCCTGTCGGAAAAATTGCAGTCCTTTTTTTCTAGGAGTAGATGTGGGTTTTATCTTGTGTGTCGTGGCAGTGCCCCCTGCCCCCTCCTAGGTACTGTGGTGCATATGGCCTGGTGCATTTGATTGAAAAAGGGAGGTGGGTGAGGGGAAGAGATGTCTTGGGCCGAGGAAAGCACATTGAGGAGTGTGATGGAGGTAGACAGGGTTACTTTATTTAGGCCAAACGTAAATCAAACAAAATTGAGCCCTGGTACTTACCATAGCATCTTCCTGGCTGGTGGGTGCTCCTGCTTCTTGGTAGAAAACCTGTCCTGTGGTTGGTGGGTGCTCCTGCTTCTTGGTGTAAAATCCTGTCCTGTTTTGGCTTTCCTGTAGTGTAGGTTGTTCTGTAGCACCATGCATGGCAGCAGATCCTTACTGGAGATGAGTGGCCTGGTTCAATTCCCCATATTAAATAAGTATCTGGTTCACTGGGCTTCACCTCTTGCATTCTGTGAGAGACCTTGCCCAGTTACAAGTGCTGGGTAAGTGAATTTTTGGTTTTGTAAGGGCCTGTCTCCTCCACACCCTCTTGCTAACCCAGATATGGACAATGCTTCCCACTTGGAAACCAGCCCATCCTATTAACCTCTGCAAGCGAGGTGATGATTTCAGTGGTGGAGTGTTTGGGAGCTGCTCCCAGGTCACGGCGATGCCTGCTACTTCAGAGGACATCTCGGTTGGGCTGTTTAGGGCTGAAAGCACATAGGGAGGGGAAAAATAAGCCTGAACCCAAAGAGAGTATTCTGTCATCTCTTCTTCATCCAGTGGAAGGACAAGGGCCAGTGGGTGTCAGCTGGAACGGAGGAGGTTCCACATAAATATGAAAAGAAACTTCATCATGGTGAGGGTGACAGCACTGGAAGGGGCTGCCCAGGGAGGTTGTGGAGTCTCCTTCTCTGGAGACGTTTAAAACCCATCTGAACACGTTCCTGTGCAACTGAATTAGGGGATCCTCCTCTGGCAGGGAGACTGGACTGGATGATCATTCGAGGTCCCTTCCAATCCCTAACATTCTGTGATCCTGTGATTCTTGCCTCCTGCAGCAGTAGATACCCAGTTTCCCTTCCAGGCAAGTGTGCTGGTCTCCAGCATGGGGAATGTGGTGGCAGGAGCAGAGTGCACTGGATTTATGCCATGGGTGGCACTGGTGACAAACTCCTGTGTTATTGACCGTGCTCACTTGGCATTCTCTCTCTTTTGGGCCAGTATTGCCACACATACTCAGGCTGAAGACTAACACATCTTACCTTCTGGTTTAGTGACACCATCGGGCAAATAACCTCGGTCACAAACGAACCCCTTGAGGCAGCTATGTGCCGTTTGGTCACTGAGGTCCCCCTGTGTTTATCTGTGTTAAATACATGAAAATCCACACTGCTCAGGAAAACCCCCACTCAGATGGGAGCTGGGAAGCCTGGTAGTGATGGGATCACATGTTCACATTGGGAATGGAACTGGGATTTTTAACCCTTCCCTTGAAGATGAAAGAGAAGCTTTAGAAGAGGACCGGAGTCATTGCATTACTTGTAGGTGTATCTATCTGGAATTTGTTTACCCTGGCATGTGTGTACAATTAACCCGATAAAATTAAAGAATTTAGGGCATATTTGACATGACCACACACTCTTAGAACACAAGATAAACAACATATGATTGCATGTTTAAAGAATTGTCCTTGATAACAGATTGAATAATTTACCAGTGATGACAGGGGAATGGTAGAGCAGTCAATGAACTGCGTTGCACTGCAGCTGAACTACATGAACTGCATCCCTGCCATTTGGGCTGTGTTGTTTGTTTGGTTTGGATTATTTACTTTGGCAACCATCTGTTGCCTGTGTAAAATGGATCCAGTAGAAATTACTCCTGGGAAACATGGAATGGAGTGTGTGTCTAAAAGCCGCATAGAGGGAGTGTGAGAAGTGGCTCAGTGCTTGCTTGAAAGAGGGGCACTGAGCTCAAAAACGTGAACAAACATATCTGGCAGAAATGGACCCCAAAGCAGGATTATCCTACCTGATGCCAGTGACTCTTTTGTTGGTCAGGAAGCAGAAGAACTTTAAATTCACTACTTTCTTCCCTTTCAGGATCATCTAGCCTATTTTCTGCCCATCTGCTAGGTCTCCCTCCCCGCGTCCTTCTGCTCCATCTCCTTTGCTGTTTTTCATTCAGCAGCATGGTTTTCCTTGTGACTGTAGGGAGCAAAACTTCCCTGCTTGCAGATGGTGTTTTGAAGGAAAGGGGCTTTCTTCTCCACAACCAAAAGAAGTGGAAAGGAGCACTTCTTTAGCTGCCTACACATGCTCACCCTGAAGTCTGGCCAAGGTGAGGACCTCTGCCTTGACCTCATTCCCCACCTTCCAAAGAACAATGCTGCTGTGCCATTTCTTCAGCTTTGTTTGCTATAGCACCAGGGCACCAGGAATTCATTGATTTGCTGTTGTCAGCTTATTTAGATGACACCAAGCCTTGGGAGCTGATGGCTTCAACACCTTCAACTTGCTGGAGCTCATAGGAAATCACTAGCTTTACCTAAATGACAACTTGTCCCTCGTTTATGTGTCAGGAGGTCAGGTCACCATGAGGGAACTGCTGTGTGACCCACGTTAGTAGCTGCCCGCACTCCGCAAAACTCGTTGACATCTTTCCTGGCCAGGCTCCAGGCTTGAACCTCAGTGACCCAGTTTTCAAGGGGTTTCACCGTGTGAGCAAGTCTGACCTCTAAAACAACTGGGAAAAGTTCTTCACAGACTGGAGAGAACTGCAGTCCCCACCCCTCCCTGAAGAACGGGGTTTATAGCGTATCAGAAGTGCATATGGCTGTTGGTTTTGATGCTTGGTTTGGTTCTGCCTGACTCTTCATTTTCTTCTTTCTGATTTCCCTGTCTTTGTGAGCATCCTGTTCCAGTCCCAAGTTGTCTCAGCAGGGAAACTGGGATTTCCCGACTTTCCTCAGCTGTCCCAGCTGGGCTTTTCAAAGGCTGCCCAGAGCCACCTTCCCCACATCTCTGCCTGAATGATGGGCAGCAGTCCCTGAGCAGGGCACTCTGAGCAACAGGCAGAGCTAGGTTTTGTCCAGGAACACTTGCTGGTGCACAGGACAGACACAACACCCTTTCCCATCTTGTGGAGCAGGGCTTCTCCTGTTGCCTGTCCCGTTCTTCCGTGATCCAAGTTGCCATCAATCAATGTGCATATTCACCTCAAGTCCCAAAGCCATGCAAGAGAGTGTGGCCAAGATGTTGGCTAATCCTCCTCCCACACAAACACAAGCTGGACCATGGCACTGTGCTTCAGCCTGTGATTTTTTCATGGGGATCCTCTGGCAGGCTTTGGCTGTGCAACAAACAGGTACTCTCACTGTACACAGCCTCATGCAATCTTGTTTTACCATCTGTGTGCAGGCACCATGCCTAGCAGGGAGGATTCATACTATGGGCAATTTCGAGAAGAGAGAAGTTTCTGTGGCTTTTAAAGCAGAGATCACAGATAAGGAAAGGAAAGGCAGAGCAAGTCTGCAAAAGATGAGCCAAGTGCACTGAAAAATACCTATGTGTGACAGCAGGAAGGTGCATGAACTGATGCTCTGAGTCTTTTATTTTCTCCTTCCTTCTCTTGAAAGAGAGGAGAATGTTGATTTTTTCCATGTTATCATTAAAAAAAGGCAGGAAGAGAACTGGGGGATTTGAAGGCATCTGGCAGTGTTCATGCTGACCTGTGATTCGTCTTGCATATGAGAAAGAAAGATAAATCTCTGTTGCAACTAGGTGGACAAAGTGACAATTGGCAATTGACAAAGTGTGGCAAGGACCAGGGCTCCGTTGTCCTGCACTAGGTTTGATTAATTGAGATTTCTGAAGAAGAAAGCTGTATCTTGGTCTTTAGACCTTTCATGGCTTGTTGACTGGGATGTTTGGGTCTGGCAGATCTGACTTCACCCACAGCAGATTCAGCTGTTTCATTGTGGCTTTCAGTGGGGTTTTCATGCTTGTGTTTCTAATTGCTTCCCTGTAGATCGTCTGTTGCGGGTTGGGTGTTTCCCAAGCCATGCTGAATGCAGGTAAGAGAGCAACAATAACTTTCATTGACCTGCTGATGGTTTAGGGTTAAAGTAGTACAAGTAGGGCATGAATTTGCAATACAGCAGTGCTTTTGCTTCAGTGTGCCACATGAGCATGCCAGACTAATGTTATGTCTAAGCTGCAGACGCAGACAGTTTGAAGCAAAGCTAAAATGGCAGTGAAGAGAACAGAACCTGAAATATAACTGTTCAAGACAAAGGAACTGAGTTTGAGTTTATAAACAAGCAGCTTTTAATCTTCCTTTCTACTCTCATCCAAATGTTGGCTATCTGTTTGCATTATGAGCATGCCTATTCTCTCTGCAGACAAGCACTGAGTCGCATGAAGTACTGGTTTTCCATGAAGCACACATGCAGTTGTGGGGTTTGCTGTTGTGGTCTTCAAATTAGACCAGCAAGAAGGGGAAAAAAGGTCAGTGTCATGATGTTGCTGTTTGCCTACTTCTTTGCCCTTTATAAGCAAGAAACAAAGTGTGCTCCAGTGCTGAAGTTATTGGTTTGTGCCTCTGATCCACGTGATGCATTTTGAGCAAGGATTCACTTCTGCATGGCAGCTGTGTCTTAATCCTCCAGAGTGATGCTTTCTTTCTCACTTGTGTTTAGGCAGACAATGGTTAAGGATGGTTCCTTGTGTAGATATCTGTGTGGCTGTGTCGGTTATGAGATCTGCTGGGCTTGTGTAACCGTGCAGTGAGCTGGTCTGGCATTAGTTTTTCTATGTAGGGATCATTGCCAAGCATTTCAACAAGAATGAGAACTCTCCACTTTGACAGACTGTTCCCCACTGCTCACACATACAGATCCAAAATCATCTGTGCAGATTATTTTCCTCCTTTGACAAAGCCAAGTGTCATTCTACCACAGCACTGGTACATTTCCAGCAGAAGATTGTTTAGAAATAAAGCTGTGTTCTTTATTCACTATTCAGTTTTGGAATGAAACAGAAATCCCCTTCTGAGTTTTATTTAGCTAGAATTGACAACACAGCAGCAAAGAGAAATATTATCATAAAATCAAGCTTACTAGTAAACTCAGTGACTTGTGTTGGTGAAACTCCAGCACCAAAATTCCACCCTGGTTCTCAGCTCTAGGTGTAACCAGCGAGTGACGTTAGTTTAGCAGTCTGAGGCTTAAAAAACCCCCAAACAAAACCAACATGTAATAATTGGCAGATGTTGGCAACCAGCAATGATGCATGAGTTGAAGGTCTCTTTGGGTGCCAAACCACAGATATAGATAATTTTTTTTATACTCTACCATTCCTGGAACTGACAGAGGCTTCAAAACAATCAGTATAGAAATGCAGCTATGGAGCACTCCCTTCTGAGCATCAGCAGTGCTGCTACTGCTAGGAACTGTCTGATAGATGCAAAGGGCTTGTTCTTATTAACCGTGTCCTTCTTCAAAACTTTATCTAGAGGTATAGGAGTGCAGGACTAGTGGAACTTCTGCAAGAAGAGGGCAACGATACACACTAGCCCAATTTTTAACGTTACTAACCAGTGCAAAGCATTTCAAGCTAAAATCAGTATACATGACACAGTGCTTCATTTCTTCTTGTGTTTACTTGACAGCATCATGCCCAATGGCTTTGAAAATAGAAGTTTTCTCTTTATTCCTTGGACAAAGTGTTCCTTCCCCTTCATTCTCCTGTACAAGCATTTTACTTCTAAATCAAAGGGACTTTTCTTTCACTTCAGAGTCATGCAGCAAATGGCATGAAAGTCGCTTGGAGAGCTACTTTCAGTGTCTTTTTAACACGCTTGTTCACTGGGAAGTGAACTGATGCCATTGCTGTGATAACCTAGGCAGTGGCCAGTAGCCACTCGCTATCAAGATTAACTTTCCAGTGTCGTCTGCCATGACTTAGGGGTATTTGTTGTTAGTTTGTGTCTAGGACACCAGTCCTGGAAACTGGGACACCTCGGGACTGGGTCTGGTACAACTACACATTTAGAAATAAAACAAAGTGTGAAAGAAGTTCAGGAGAGCAGCCAGTGGGTGAAAGAGTGGGATGAAAAGGGCAATAAGCAATCAGAAGAACACTGCCAGTTATAGAATCATTAGGGATTGGAAGGGAACTTGAAAGGTCATCCAGTCCAATCCCTCTGCCACAGCAGGACCACCTAGACCAAGTCACACAGGAACAGATCCAGGCGGGTCTTGAGGAGGGTATTTGATGCTCTCAACACATCAAGCATCCACTGTGGTATTCATTTCTGCATTTATTACTGCAGCTTTCCTGAAAAAGAGTTTGAACAGGGTAATGAAGTTCCTTGGAGTTTGTGGTTTCCAGAAATCTGCCCTGAAGAATAAGAGGAGCACAGGAGAAAACCCAAAAGGACTTGTTTGTAATGTGGCAAACTGAAGATGGAGGTGATATTGCTGGCCAAACACAGTGTAGCCTGGAAGCTCAGCAGTGAACAAGGGTTGATGTGTGAAGTGATGACAAGCTGCTCATGGTTTCAGATGGCAGAGAAGGTGGGGAGAACTTACCAGGGACAGAGTGTACCGAGGTGAGAGCCCTGGTGATGAAAACCATCTCTGGCAATAATTGAGATGTGTGAAAGTAGAAGCTTGTTTATTCAGGCTAAAGGAAAAGATGCTGTCTGAACACAGACGTGAAATACTGAAAGATCACTGAGAAAACTTTCAGATGCCTGATGGATGTGTGGGAGCCACATAATTTAGAAAGAGTCAGTATAAACTGGATGTAGCAGTGAGCTCCAGGGACTTGTGATCAAACCAGACAAATCCCAGATGATACAAAGGTGTTGGAGAAAGCAGGTAAAAAATGGGATGCCATTCAACAAGGTCTAATGAAAGCAATGGAGGTAGATGAGAAAGCAGCCCCGTGGAGTTCAATGGGGACAAGTGTAAGGTCTTGTACCTGGGAATACACAGCCCGTGATGCAGCTCAGACTGGGATCCACTTTGCTGGAGAGCAGCAAAGAAAAAGACCTGGGGGTCTTGGTGGACAGCAGGCTCAACATGAGTGAACAGTGTGCTGCAGCAGCAAACAAAGCAAACAGGAGGCTGGGGTGCATTAATAAGGGTATCGCCAGCAGAGATAAAGAAATCTTCCTTTTCAGAAGGAATCTCGTAGAAAAGACAAGGGTTCATGGATATAACTTGCTTCTGGAGAGGTCCCAATCGGACTCTGCAGGAAAAGTTTTTAGTAGGAGCAATTACACACTGGAATAGTCTTCCCAGGGAAGCGGTGGATTCTGCAACTACAGATGATTCTAAGGCTCAGCTTGACAGGGTGCTGGGCTGTCCCATTTTAACTGTGTTTCTTTAATTTGTTGGGTTGGACTCAATGATCCCTGTGGTCCCTTACAACCTGGTGTACTGTAATACCGTGATCTAGCTCTCTCTACTCTCTGGCATTTCATCACAACACAGGTCTGGGAGTTCAAATGGTAGAAAGTGAGGCAATGTTATGCTACTCTGGAAAAGGCAAGCATCAGACTGGGCTGTGCAGACCAAACACATAGTCTGCAGGACATTTGAACTGAGCTCTGGTGAGCCTCAGTAAAGCTGTGTCCAACATAAGATTCAAGAAAGATGTGTTGCTCGGATGGAGACTAACAGGACGTTGGAAGAGAGCAACAGGGATGGATGGGGATAATACAAACATGGTCACATATGGAGCTGCTAATGTGGACAAGAGAAAGATGAGAGAGAATGTTATACCATGAAAGTGTGCTGCAGAGGTGAAAAAGAGTATCTTCTCCTTGTTTATGGCCATTAAGCCACGAAGCCTTGGGTTAAATTGTGGCAAGAAGAACTGAAGTCAGGCATAAGGAAAAAGCTTTCTGCCAGTCTGAGCAGCAAAATCAGGCATCAACTGGAGCCTGTTGTTTGACCTAGGTAGTCAAAGACTTTTCATAAAGGATAGCTAGGCTTGTCTTCTTCTCAGGGTCATGCCAGAAGTCTGCCTGAGGTCGATTCCAGCCCTTAAGGTTCTGCTTCCTTGCAGATGCTGTTTCCTACAAGAATGAAGATGAAAAAGGATTAAAGACAAGGTTACGTATGAAATGAGTTCTCCTTTTGTATGATAAAAGAACTTGAGCTGCAGTTCTCTGTTGATTCTCTCCAGATTTTCAAGTTGTATAAGAAAAAACATAGTCTGGATGAGGAGCCCATTTAATGAGCTCATTTAATGAGTCTGAGAAACATACCCAGCGAGTTACCATGGCAGAAAATTACTAGAAGAGAGTCTAGAATGAGACTGTGAGAAAGCAACCACTAAAAACAGTGACTTGGAGATGAAAGGAAAAAAAATGAGAGACCCATGAAGAGTTTTAAAAGAAATAGTAGTAGTGGAAAAACTGAAGAGTATTTGTAATGTGAAAATAAAAGTGTTGGGAGAGGCAAGACTGTTTCCAGAGGAAATAAGCAGATAATGAGAGGGAGAAGTCACAGGGTGATAAACTATCAACAAAACTCATCTTCCATGTGCTGTCTCGTGGTGCAGTCACAGCAGTGAAACCAACAGTGGCAGAAGGGCTTTCTTGCTCCTTGTTAGGGGAAAGTTGTGCACATCTCGAGGGAGAGAGAGAAGTTGAGCCAGGTGGAAGAGTATAGCCATGTCAGAGGTGATGAGAAGAAAGTTGGGCTTTCTGCTGTGGGATCTGGAGTTAGCAATGCTGTGCTCTGCTAGGTAGGAAGCAAGCTATCAGGACAGTTGGAGGTAGGACGGGCTAGTAGTGGAGGGGAGTCAACAGAGTCATGGGACCTACCAAAGTCATCACAAAAAGGAGAAAGGAAACAAGAGAAAAGGGATGTCAGTTGTGAGCAAGGGCTCACAGGTGGTGGGCAGGGTAGACTTCATGTTGGGAAGGACAAGCCAGCATGATTTAGAGGCATGTGGGAAAGAATCATAGCTGGGCCATTGGTTTAAAGGGAGGAAGGAGCTCAGAGTGGGTCCCAGCAGAGTAAGTCAGCAATGGCAAGTTGGAAACTGTAAAAATACATACATACTGTGACTGGGTGTGAAGATCAGGATTGCAAGATGATGCATAAGTAACCTGGGAAACAGATGAGAAACTTCTGATCTGGAAAAAGATGAAGTGCAAAGTGAAGTGACCAGGCTTTGGGCAAATGGGATAGTAGAGCTAGGGGTAGTGAGCTATAAAGGAGATGCATGATGTAGATGGAGGGCCAGGAGTGGAGCAACAGGGAGAGATGAAGGAGTGGGGATGTAGCCTCTGGAATGGGAGTGTAAGTAGGTAAGAAAGGGAAGGCATATCCATAGAATGATGAAGGTAACCACGAGTGGCCTGTGAATGAATGGGTTCTGGTCAGACATATGCCTGGTGGAACCCTGTTAACTCTGCATCACTGTCCCTGACTTATTATCCCTTCCAGCTCCTTTATCTTCCTCCCCACTTGCTAATCAGACTCTGAAGTCCAGCCTGGCAGTCTACCCAGTGGGACGGGAGTACTAAGTGCTAAGTGCTGCTGCTGGAGACTAAAACATGCTTTGTTTTTTGAATGGGAGCCGGGGATGCTTGTCCCCAGGGTGGATCGGGGGACTTCTGTGTATTAGAAAGAAAAATCAGACACATGCCTCCAGAGACCTGTATTACACTGTGCATCAACATGAGCCCGAAGAGCACATGTGTTTGAGCAAAAGGCCATAAAGGCTTTCTGGATAGATCCCACAGTCTTTATAATAACTTTCAATGGCTGCTGTGTCCCCCTCCAGCTGGTGGGCAAAGACAGCCTTCTGCACATAGCGGGTTCATTGCCTGGAATCTGCTGGCACCTGGAGCAACCTTTATTTGCTGTACCCAAGAGCTGAGCTCCAGCTCCGGAGGTGCAGATTGCTGGCTGGGATGCCCACAGGGTGACACTTCCTTGGCAAGCCTTCTGCACAGCCTGTGCCAGTGGGGCTGTGGGAAGCTTGAGGAAGCTGCAACTCTTCTCTGGCTCTACCACAGCTCTGCCTCCAGGAAAGCAGTGCCACCTCCTCTTGGTGTCATCACCTCTCACTAGAACAAAGAGATGTCCAGGGTCTAAGGGATAAACCAAGGCATCCCTCTGAAAAGTGGGAGCTCTAGGGATGAACCCAACACATGGGTTCACAGCATGAACTGAAGTTCACAGCACTCAGGAACACCAAGGGATAACTAAGGAGGGCCAGGGGGTTGGAACTGACATTGCCACACTATACTTGCCCCAGATGTATTTGGAGCAATGGAAAGTAATGCAAGCCCGAATCTCCTTCTTATGGCCCACTTCTGAGAGAGACTGTGGGATCCCAGACACCCCCAACAGTGGATCCCTTTGTAAAAATCAGGTTGATTTCCACTCCCTCCCTTTTTTTTCTGTAAGTCAAACAGTATTACTAAGACTTTGCTTCTTGCCCAGGAATTCTCTCACATCAGATCAGTGGTGTCCAAACTATGCAACAATGATGCATAATCTTACACAATGATCTCTTGTTCTGGGACTAAAAGCTGTTTGTTTACATAATATAAGATGGCCTTTCAGAACTACAATGTTCGTTCAGTTTAATGATACTTGTGAATTTCGTAAGGTCACGATGCAGGAGCCCAGTGGCGTTGCGCAACCAAGAGCAAGTTTCCCAGGCCTGCTGTGACTCAGTGTCTTGTAACTGATGTTTTAGAAACAGAAATAAGAGAGCAAGGCATGAGAAAATCAAGCACTCCGTCAGGGTGTTGTGTTATTTGTTTTGTGTTTGTTTTTTAAATGATCTTCTCCTACAGGGCAAACAGCCTGTTTATTCTTACCCAGAACTGGAGTGCTCTACGTTTCCAGGGAGTAGCATCAGAGGATTTAGGCAGGATTGTTCTGAACTACTCATACTTAATCCCTTTTACAGGAGATGAGTTATTCCAAATAAGATTCAGTTCCCCCGGTGTGGATTGACTGCAAGATACTCTGCCATTAAATTCAGTTACAGAGTGGAGCTCAAACCCTGAAGCTCACACTCCCAGGGGAATGCTGGGCTTTACAGAACAGGACATGGGAACTCAAGGATCAGCTGCAGCTCTCTGTGCTTCTTGGCTATATTGAAGGTTGAAGCATAAGGATGGTTGGCTCCTACCTCTGTAAGCCGTATCTGATGTGGGAAGTTGTCTGATTCTTTCCCATGCCCTGCATGTGCAGAAGTGAGCTGGGTCTGTTCAGCCTGGAAAAGAGGAGGCTCAGGGGTGACCTTATTGCTGTCTGGAAGTTGTAGTCAGGCGGGGGTCAGTCTTTTCTCCCTAGACACTGGAGACAGGACAAGGGGTCACAGTCTTAAGCTCCATCAGGGGAGGTTTAGACTTGACATTAGGAAAGAGTTTTTCACTGAGAGAGTGATCTGGTTTTGGAATGGACTGCCCATGTGGCAGGAGGTGGTCGAGTTGCTGTCTCTGAGGTGTTTAGGATTAGTCTGGATGAAGTGCTGAGTGGCATGAGCTATATGTCAGATATTAGGTTTCCTTGGTTGGTTTTAGGTTGGACTGGATGATCTTTAAGGTCTTTTCCAGTCTCATCCTTACTGTGAGACTGTGACACTGTGATAAGCTTTGGCTTCCTCCACAAGCACAAGAACTACCTCCAGCCAGCTCCAAGGGCCAACTCTCTGCCTCTCTCACTCCCTTCACTTTATTTGCCCCCTAGGGCTGCTCTAGTATGGGACCTGGGGTGGAAACGTGGCTTTTCAGAAGCAGAAGGATGCGGTTTGTTGCTGCACTGACCTGCAAGGGGTGATGTGCTGCCGTTTTGGCTGGCCTATTTTCAGCACAGATTACAAGTAGTTTATTTAAGCAAACGCAACATTGCCTCACAATGTGTTTTGGTTTATGTTGTTGTTTTAATGCCTAAAGAACAATATAGAACTCTCATGGAGTGCATGTAATGAGTTGTCATTAACCATAAGAATTCTACATCCTTAGTGAGCCTCTGTATTTACAGTACTGAGTGTCACATGAGTGTCACGCCAAGAAAGCACTGGCAGAAAGGTTAAGAGCTAAGTAGACAAAAGGAACATTATCATCACCACTTTAGAGAAGCAAGGCAAGCCTCTGGGATATTGTTTACATAAAATGTCTGTGTCAGAGCCAAGAACCAAAAGAAACAACCCTTCTCCAGTTGAAATCCAGGCCATTATACCAAGCACAGCCGCATCCTAAGCACTGTAAAACTAAAATCTGACTTAGGGAAAACCACGGTCAGCTTCTTCTCAGAGCTGAGATAGTATTTGGCTCCTAAAATTAATTCTTTGCTTGGACTACTACAAAATTCTGAAGTCTGGAGCTGATTCTGATCATCAGTTTCTTCTCAGCTCCATGGACTGCAGGTAGGCTTTGTGTTACTGAGAGTCCCCACAAGAAAAGTGGCTCTGGATGTCCAGTCATTTCATTATTTCATTCTTTTTCTGAATAAAATCTGATCTATTTCACCGAATAAACCCCACCACGTACAATAACGCTGAGGGCTTACAAGCATTTTGAACCAAGTGGTAATGTCATCTAAGTTAATGCCTGGCACTGATGCTTGAAAATTCATTTCCCTCGGTTTTTTCCCATTCTCTTTTTAAAGAATGGTTTCTTTAAAAGCTTCTCACATACAGATATTTGTATGTTTTCCAGAGTACAAAGGCTAGAGTTCTATTACAATCTCATCTAGCTGCTCTTTTTAAGTACATGTCTTGGCACTAAGAAGCAACCACACTCCCTGAAGATCCTCCATTGTAATGGCATGAAACGTTATTAAATCTAGGAAAAAAACCTTGATGGCTTGCTGTTGTTCTTGCTTTTCTTTGTGGAGGGATGTCTTTTTCTTTTTGAACCCCCCTAGAGATGATCTGTGGGAAACGCCTCAGCCAGCTCCTCTCATTAACTCACTGTTCTTTTACACTTCAATGCAGAACACAATCAGCATTTCAAAGTTTCTCCTTGGCTTCCCACTCACAAGCGCTCCCTGTGCTGAAGGACCTTTGCTCTTCCCTCTTTTCCTTCTGATGTTTGCGTCCAAGTTTGCAGCCACCTGGGGAGTTGCTTCTCCATGGTTTTGACAAGGCTTGCTCGCTCTTGCTGGCCCTCGTCCTCTGATGTTCTCGTCCTCTCTCTGTTTCCCTCACTTCCATCTCTCTAGCCGTTCGGTTTCTCATTTGATTTTGCTTCTCTGTTTTACGCTTCCAAAAGCGTGTGCTGTGCTGTCGCTTTTCTCACATACTTGTTTCCTGCCATGACTTTGTGACTCTAAGAGCTGAGTAACACAACAGGAAAAATGGGCTGTGAGAGAAGTTAATGCGTTGGGCTGGACTTTGGGAGTTGCACTTCCTCTGTTGATAGGTTGTCTGGTGTGAGTGCAGCTGCACATGTCTCACCCTCAGTGCTATACGTATGCACACTACAGACAGAGACTATAACATTCCGTTCGGATATGTTAGCATACAGGTAAAAATCAGCTAGGGAAGTGTCGCCAGCTGACGAACATGCAAGCTGACTGGTGCTAATACTACAGAACAAGGGCAGAAGAGCTGCAGCGTGGGGCCAGCCACGTTTCTGTATGCCAGGGGCACAGCTGATTTAGTAGAGAACTATGTTTTGATTGAGTGGATATCTGTCCCTACCAACATGGGAACACGTGTGGCAAAAGGTAAACCTGTGAAAGCCCTGTTCATCGCTGCTTTTCCAAATTGATGGCTATGACACCGACTGAAAGACCCTGATCAGCTGCTGAGTTGGCACGCTGAGCACAAGGATCAGCTTAAATTTCATCAGCCCATCACTCTCTTTTTGGCACGTTCTTTGTTTCTACGCTAAGCCTGCTTATTAGTCCCAGTTTTCAAATCAGCTGGCTGATGCCCCTTACTGCTTGCTAGTCTGGTCCTTGCTGTCTTCTGCTGTCACTGCCCAGTGGCCACCAAGATGGCATGTCCTTGAGGGATGGGTCCTCACAGTTCTGTTTCTCTTTAAACCCAAGCAACTGCTCCATCAATCTTTTTTTCCTTCTTTTCTTTAGAATGTCCATGGGTTTTTGCAAGCTCTGTGTTTGAGGAGCAGGGGATGCCTCAGGGGAAGAAACTTCATGCTTCTGTGTGCTGAACCTCCGGCGTCTCTTGCAGGCAGGCACTTGATGCAGCATTTCTGACAGATGGTGGGATGAATTCACACAGGTTCAATGTATATATGTGCCGCTTTAAAAATATGCACTACATGTTGAAAGGCCTGTGAAGCTTGACTGTTTGCTCTTAGAAAAGTCATCTAAGATATTTAAGAAGAAGGAATGATTCAGAGTGAAACTCAAACCTAAATTTTCAAGGGTAACCCACCAGCTTTCCAATCCCTGAGCACTTCCAAGCTCAGCACAGAAAGCCCTTTATGTTTTCCAGGACAAGCATCGTTCCTGGTTCATGGGAAACCTTGTGAAAGCTCTGATTTCATTTGATTTTATTGCTATTTCCTAGAAATTGAAAATTAATCTTTTTAAAAGTCCTGAAACACAGTGTTTACTGATGAAGTAAAAGATAGCAGCTGGGAGGCCAAGGATGGTGCCAATTACACAGCTACTGCTGCCAGGATGATGGGGAGCTGTGGCTCTGGAGGAGCAAACCTGTCACCAGTGCTTGCAGGTGCAGCAGGGAGCCTGGGAGCTCTTGATGTCCTGGCTTTACCCTGAAAGTAAGGATTTCCAGGGTCAGTAGGAGAAAAAGAATCAAGACCTAAATGGGGTTGGGAGTTTGGGATGTGATGGCAGAGTGTGGGGATCATGATGACCCTGTTGTTCCTGCATGTGGGACCTTGGGTCCTGGTTCCTGCAGATCTGTCCTTGGGTCCAGATCCCTGCAGGTAGCTGAGTAACACATATGTCTGTGGGATCACCATCTTCAGCCTTGGCCACCCCTGTCTCCCAGGATTTGCATTTTTGCAAGGGGAAGGGACCTACTGAGACTCAGCACTGAGCATCTCAAGTCTGAACCACATCCAGTGTACCTCTTTGGGTCCTCAAGGCCTTGACTTGCTGTCTTTGTACTGAAGGCAGCTCTGGTTTTAATCACATGGCAGCTTGTGGGAGCAGTCTTTTATTAAAATCAGTGTAGTCTCAGGTCATGACATCGCACAAATACAGCTCAGCAAAGCCCGTGGAAACTTCCAATCTCCTTTTTGTCTCTCGCCTTGCTTTTATTTTAATTATAGCCCTTTGAGAGGGGATGCTGCCCCGCTAATCAGTGCATTTATTTCAGCTTTGAAAAAGTATTTTGACATAGTCAATGGTTGTGACAATTGGTGTCTCTCTCTCTGTGGGGACTTGGAACAATCAAGAGCAAATGCCTTTTTACTGCAACCCTGAGCTAAAATCTCATGGCATTTTACAAAGCTATTTTATCCTTTGTTATCTAACACCGTTGCTTTTTTCTACCCTAATTCAACTCGCAGTTCTAGCTAGGCACTTGTTCCTTTGCATTGGCTCCTTGACTTTTTATCAGGCTATCTGGCATGCTATCAAAAATTGTCTCTGCTTATTAGAGAGGTATTAATAAGTAGGCTGATGGCTAAAAAGCACTGCTTGGACATGGCTTCTACCTATGAAAAATGAGTATTCACTACGAGTCCTTTCTACTTGTCTGACAGTTCAAGATTTAGCAGTGATAAGACCAACCTGCTTCAAATCTGGCTCCTTGCTTTGGGCTCTTGGACCTAATGTGTGCTAATTTTTAACTGTGTTTCCCTGGTTCAAGCTAATGGCCCGGACAAAGATGAGCCAGATAAACAGGAGCATCCTGTACACTGACCTTAAATACTGCAAACCGGGTCTGCAGCAATGAAAAAAGGTTCATGTTTTATATAGAGGCACTTTCTGAAAGCATTTGAGAGGTCACACTTCCATTTCAGAGGGCTGGAACAACAATGTGTTAGCTCCTGCTCAGGGCTGGTCTGTACAGAGTGGGTTTCTGTTATCTACATGAATGTACATAATGTGCAGCCCAGGAGTCATTTGATGCGATGATAAATGACTAAAATGATATAAGCTGATCTAAAATGCCTTTCAGTTTGTGGCCATGCTTGAGCAGGTAGAAGCACTGTTTATTGTACGTTAAATACTTGCTTCAAATCATTCCCATAAGATCTCCTCGATATGAGCTGTGTTTCCTGTCTGTCCTTGGTATCCAACACTTTCAGACAGATCTGTTCCTGTGCAGAGGACAGGGCTGCTTATGGCCCTTTTTAATTAAGAGCGTGAGCATGTGTGGGTGAATTTTCACTTTAAAGGTTCTGTGGCAAGGTTTCTGGAGGTAGAATGCAGTCCTGCTTTGCTTCTGTCCCCACTCGAAGCAGGTTAATGCTCCAGAGGCCTCTCCACTTAGATCTCCCTCCGTTACCAAAGCCCTGCCCCTGGTGTGAAGTGATGGATGCCTGGAAATGAACTGTGTGGGGATTTATTCTGGGAGAGAAGATAAAAATCATTCAGCATGTTTCTCTTTGTCATGAAACACTGAACATTTGTGTGAATCATAAGCAGCCAATATGTCTTGTTCTCAGGAGAGTCAGGTAGGAAAAGAGTTTATAGCTGGGGAGATAAACCTTCCTCAGAAGTTGTTTGAGACTTAAACATCTAGGAATAACCCCCAGTTTTCAAAGGCTGGGGGTGTCCAGTGATTTAGGAGAAAGGAATAAAACACCAACCTAGGATGTTAAATCCAAATCAGAAAAGCTGGCACTTTTGCAACACAGAGAGACTGAGAAGCAGAGAAAAAGAAGCAGGAAGGGCCGTTATAACAGTACCATTGGGATGAAACAGATAACCTGTGAGGTGGGGAATTTCCCCAGATCGGACTTGGCTGGATGCCTCCTCCAGTTAAGCAATTTCTGACGGTAAGGTGACAGTTGAGAGAAACTGGGACTTTCAAAGAAAGTTTCTATCTGGTTGTTCCAATCTTATTCCCTAATCAGCTTGGACTCTGGACCATTACAAGAGCTGACAGATGCTGCAGTAACTAATGCAGTTAATGATCTTGAATAGGCTTATTACATGAGAGATGAATTCTCCTTTATTTCACAGGAGTGTAAAGGAGCCTTGCCATTGGCAGTGGTTGCATTTAATTCCATGATAAGGCCCATTCATCCCACCACCCTTCTGGAAAACAGCCCAAGAGTAAATGTGATTCTCTCTGCAAGTGTTTCTTTTGGTGAGGTACTTGAGTTAAGCAAAGCTAAGAACACTTGCACAAGATTGCTTGCAAGATTTTCTTTTTTAAATGAAATATTCAACTCATCTGCTTTTCTCAGTGCAGCAATTGGCCAGCAGAAACACGTAGGAGCAGAGATGGGTGCAATAGTTATGTTCTGTGCTTCAGAGGACACCATATGCCAAGCCTTAGGAGGTGCTCCGTTGCCAACAAGGTACAAATAGGGCTTTACAGAAGGTGAAACTCAAGGTTGTCTCCTCGCTGTGCTTTCACACAGCGAAATTTCAGCTTGTCCTGAGGGAAACAGTGAATGTTTAGTTCATATCTTGCCACAGCATTTTCTTCTTTGGTTGCCTTCTCTGTGATCCTTCAAGTTCATTGCAAATGTGATGCTGAGGGGTGAAGTGAGCAATACGGAAGGTGGGTATTGTCTCTAAGAAAAGAGCAGGAGGCTGAGGAGTCAAAAAGACCTTCACTGTGTTTCCAGAGCACATCCCCTGGCAATCAGTAGTTACACAATTAGCTATCATAAGATACTTGTCTCTGAGATCACGTCCATAGGCAGCTCATATTGTGCCACATCCCAAAGCAGTCTCTGCACTGTTGATAGGCAAACACTGCTCAGAAAACCAAAGAGGTCAGGCAGTTCTGAGCCCAGTGTGCTTATCTGGCTGTCCCACAGGAGAAGCTGCAGACAGGCGAACTAGTTCCACAGCACATACTTCCAACTCAGCAGCACTGACCTACCCTGTTGCTTTGTGGGGTTTGTTTGCAGCCGTTTCCCATGGCTGTGATGACAAGGTCAGGGCTTGGGAAGGTAACTCAGTTTGCAATTTCAGAGACTCATCAGGGATTGGAAGGGACCTCGAAAGATCATCTAGTCCACTCCCCCTGCCACAGCAGGATCACCTAGACCAAGTCACAGAACAGAACACTATGGACTGGAAGCAACCTGGAGTTTTAATGCACCTTGACCAGCTCCTGCATCTGGGTCGAGGTAATACTGAGCACGGATACAGGCTGGGCAGTGGCTGGCTGGAGAGTAGCCCTGAGGAGAGGGACTTGGGGGTGCTTGTGGATGAAAAGCTCAACAGGAGCCAGCAGTGGGGAAGAATTCTGGCAAGAATTGTGAGGGCATAGAACTTGTTTCCTTTTGCTTTTCATGAAAATACAACTATGACTCAGTTTAAGAAAAGAAAAACCCAAGCTAAAACACTGTGCTGCAAGCCCAGGTTCAGGGCTCCCTAGGTGAGGCGGAGAGTCAGGCATACCTGGTGAGGATCCCCTGCGCTCCGTGTGAGTGCTGCAGCTGCTGCTGCACTGAGACAGGCAGTGGAGCCGTGTCAAACCTGAGCAATAATTTGCCCTACTGATGCCTTTGTGGTCAGAGGTTTCTTTGGGTTGGTTTTTGGGGTTTTTTTGTGTTGCTGGTTTATTTTTCCCTAATTATTTAGTGTAGTTTGGTTTTCTACTAAGAAAAAGATACTCAACCAAAGAAGCCAACACATTTTACTTTCCATCTCCCCAGGACAGGGAAAGAATCAACAACACATGGCAAGGCTCAATCAGTTTTTTTAGACATGAAGCAATCTCACCTTGACCAGTGTTTTAAAACATTGAACGTGCGTGTTTCTTCTTCAAATTGACAACTCTTATTCCTTTTCAAATAGCTCTGGGCTGTTCCACATCATTAATTAATAGTTCTTATAACAAACTGTCTTTCTCCTACCTCTTCAATGTTGACTCAGCTCACTAGAATTTTAATACTGTGCCCCTGCATAGTATTAAAATTATCTTTAATATCTTTATTTTAGATAGAATTCGAATGGAAACAATAAAGAAGTTAGAATTATAGATGGATTAACTTTAAATTGCTCTGGAAAACGTTGAGAAGCCCAAGAGAAGGGGTGCTATTTGCTAAAATACGGCTTATGAAAACTTGTGGTAACATCAGACTGTCTGGAAGATGAGAATCATCCAGGCTTTCATAACTTTCTTGGCCACATCACAATTATTAATTAGGGAGGACAGGAGATTTGCAGTGATAAAACTCTGCAACTGGAGATAAAGTATTTCTATGATTTTTGATTCAAAGGCACCGTGCAGGGAACCACATTAGGTGCTTGGACTGGAGCCATGGGGACACAGCAATGCGGCACTTTAGGGCTGCCTGGTGCCAAGGGCCAGAAGGACGCTGATGCTGAGCGCTCCCGTATGTGCATGAGGGGGGTGTTTGAGGATAAATGTCATCTGCCACGCTGAGCCTCCCTGCCTACCGGGCGGGCAAGCTGCAGGATCTTCTGCAGGTAACTCACGCCAGCTGAAGCTGGAAGATGCCACAGTCTCCCTGGAGCTCAGTGGTGCACTGGGCAGTTGAGGCAGGCAAAGAAATATTCCCCATGAATTATTTTGTGACCCAAACAGTTCTGCAGCTGTAAGGCTTTGCTCGGCAATTTGTTTCCAGCAAAGATGGAAGAATAATTGTGGTCACCCACAGAACCATCAGAGGGTACACTTCATGCTCTTGCTGCTCATTGTGGCTGCTTTCCTTGTTCAGCTCACCATAATTTAACAATTACTCATCTCAGCCATTTAAGTGCTGCCCAGACAATGGGCTTTCTGGTGCTATGAACAACCACTGCACCTTCCAGACCCCACCACAGGAGCTAACCAGGGAACTCCTCAGAGGCTTCCAGCAGGAATTAAGGTGAAAACACCATTTTCCAGCCTGATGTTGCTGCTTAACCTCTGAGACCTGTGGTTTGAGAGATTGGCTCCTGTCCCATTACCAGCTCCATGCTTAGAGTTGAAATGGGAGCACGGGGCAACCAAATTCCTTCTTGCAGGATGACAGCCTTGCCAGGATCTCCAGGCAGGCTGGTGGGCATGGTGGAAAAGACATTTTTTCCCATTTTCCCTGGGACCTGTCTGGTCATAGAATCATTGAGTCACTGTGGAAGAAGGGACCTGGAAAGATCATTCAGTCCAATCCCCCTGCCACAGCAGGATCTCCCAGACCAGGTCCAGGTGGGTTTCAAATGCCTCCAGAAAAGGAGACTCCACAACCCCCCCAGGCAGCCCCCTCC
>VZRI01005107.1:0-35074 GCA_013397515.1 Upupa epops | reverse complement strand
TCCACATCCTTCTTGTAATAAGGGCTCCAGAACTGGACGCAGTGCTCCAGGTGGGGTCTCCCCAGAGCAGAGTAGAGGGGGAGAATCACCTCCCTCGCCCTGCTGGCCGCACTTCTCCTGATGCAGCCCAGGATCCCGTTTGCCTTCTGGGCTGCAAGTGCACACGGCTGGGTCACTTTGAGCTTTTTGTCCACAAGAACCCCTGAGTCCCTCTCCTCAGGGCTACTCTCCAGCCAGTCACTGCCCAGCCTGTGTCTGTGCTGAGTATTGCCTCATCTCAGATGCAGGACCTTACACTTGGTCTTGTTAAACCCCATGAGGTTGGCTTGTGCCCACCAGCTTTCCACCCTGTCCAGGGCTGTCCATACGGACCTGACCTGTCCAGGTCCCATCAAAGCCAGTGATTCCTCTCTGGAGCAATGGGAGTAGGGGCAGGCATGGATGTCTTGGGTCTTTATGGCGGTCACTGGAGCTTTGTGAATACCTGTTCCTTGTTCCTTGAGCAGTGTCTCTTATGCTCAAGTGGTCCAAAACGCTTCCCAAGCCTCTTAGTAAACAAAAGATGCCACAAAAAAGAGCTAGCTGAAAACATCCTTCTCCTGCTGAGGGTGCTGGTGTTTTGGCACAGCAGAGTAAGGGGAAAGGCGCCCTGAAGCTGGTACCCAAATGAGCAGAGCTGGGAGGTGCATCAGCAGAGTAGACTTGAGCTAAGTACAGCTGGAGGTTACATCTAGAGCAGCAAACAGAATGGATCAGTGCTTTCTGCTGGTGCTGAGGGCAAGATTTCTGTTTGCACAGCTTAACTCTCTTCCCTGCACCCTTGCAAAACGGGGTGGCTTTGTTTCTGCTGTTTCTTGGAAGAGTCCCTTTTCACATCAGCAGAGCTGGCTCAGGCCACAGATGGATGGGGCATGGGCAACCAACAGTGAACATGAGAAAATAGCCCCATCAGCAGTGCCAGGGGACAGGTCTTCTCCTCCAGGAACAACCTCCCAAGTCACTTGTCACTGCTGACCATGAAGAAAGGTACCCAAGCGCCAGTGGTCCCCGAGTCCCCTGTATTCAACTTGAAAGCCCTGGAAAACGAGGGAACAGCCCTGTGCACTGGTTGAGGATCTCACTCGGGTTTGTTTCCTGCATCCCAGGGCAGGTTGCTGATTTACATGAGATGCTTTTTTAGACTAAATGCTTGAATTTCCAACACGCTTTTGGAGGTGTTGGCCCTCACGCTGGCCACAGGCTGTCACGCTTGCTCCATGCCCTCTCCTCCATCTGCCTGGCCCTGTACCCTTTGTGCAAATCAGCAGGCTGGGGGTTCAGAGGCACCTCGCAGCAGCAATATAACTCAGCTAACAGCAGTGGCTGTAAAGTGCACTGATAAAGCAGAGCAGATGTTAAAGTACAAACACTGTTTCTGGACACACGCATGCACAGCTTTCCCAAAAGTGGCCTTGCAGGGCAGAATTGCTATTGATTCAGAGTGGTAACTGGGGAAACTCTCCTGTCATCAGATAGCTGAGAAATGCCACTGGCTCTTTGTCACTTGAATACTTTTCATCAGCATCTCCCGTCGGATACTTCATTTGTCCACAAATTACCTCCAAAAATAACCTAGCACGGATACTCCACATTTCTTTTCAATTAAAAACCCCACCTTCTACTCTGGAGAGTGCTGTGCACAAGTTTGTATACAACAGATACACATAGACAAGCGTGTGCTCTCAGCTTGGCGCAAGGAGTGACCCACCCTGGGGTTAAGGCACAGCAAACAGAGGATGCAGTGAATGGCTGGGGATATTGTTAGCACGTGTGCCTGGCATACGGGAAAGAGGAGGTGAAATATCTGACTTGTGTTTTCCAGTCATTTTCTTCCTACATCTAAACCAAACTACTTATGTAAATAGAGATAATTAATTCATCTAGATACTGCCAATATCTGCTGCGAAATCAAACACTGCCCTGCGTTCAGGGTATTTTTGCTGTGGCAGAAACAGCAACAGAAGCGATCTATTCTAAGCCTTGTGAAATGGACTGTAACATTGGGCGACACACTCGGGTCTCAGAATATGTTTTACTAAGACTAAGCTGTGCTGAATAGAATCCTCTGAATTCCCAACCTCACACCCGTTCAGAAAAAATAAACAGCGGAGTGCTTACTGAGCAACTCTGGGAGCCTCTCCACTCAAAGGAGCCATTGTGCTGTCCACCTGCAGATCTCCTTGGCTTTCCCCCTGCTTTCTCCTCTTTTGTAATGATGAAAGCTTTCCCACTTGAAAGGACAAAAAGCCCTTTACTGGTTTGACATTGAATTGCAGACCTTCATATGTGGAATATGCAGGCAATAAAGATGGAGAAGGCCTTAAATTTCAGAAATAAAAATAGCATCCCCCTCTCTTTAAGCACCAGAGTCACCTCAGAAATGCTGTAGGAGGAAATAACTCGGTGCCTCTGCCCTTTGGTGTCTGATTCCTATGCAAATACGCGATGCTGTTGGTAGAAGTGATGTAGCACTCGCTGCCCACGGTGCATGGCTGTGCGCACCTCCTGCAGTTGTGAAGTGCTCACACACAACCCGCATTTTCTCTCCGCTCATCAAGTCTGAGATGCAGCAGTGGTGTATGGCACCCATATGATTCTTGCTGATAAAGAAACTGGGGGCTTAATCAGCTGTACTTTAGTAGCTGTGATGATTTAATGTAATTCCTTCATGTAAACTCTCCCTCTTTTGTTCCTCTGTGGTAGAATCAGTGATTACTTTGAAAGTGTAAGTGTTAAAGGATTTTCTCACAGCAATGCAGGGTCCAAGTAAGCTCATTGCACTTTCCACTTGATCTTGGGTTGCCGCTGGCACTGAAGGATGCTGAGGGTTTGCCAGGGGCCCATGGGTGGCGTGTGTGCTTAGCCAGGAAATTACAATTTAATATTAAATATTAAAATTACAATTTAATTTACAATAATATTGTAATAATAATTTACATAATAATAATCTACATAATAGTAATTTACAATAATATTAAAATTACAATTTAATAAATTAGAATTTATGCTAAATTCTGTTATGTTACTCCTTCAGAAGAGCTGAAATCTTCTAAGCATCTCTGCCTCATAAAAATACAAACTGATTGGGAAGGCAACTCAATGAGTTGTGTGTGCTCTTACAACATTGGTTCCGATACCCTAAAAACTGAGTCCAAAAAGTGATGCTGAATCTCAGTCTAGAGCTATGAGTTCTACTCATCCTCCTACTGTGGTACTGCCTGCATGTTCCTGTCTTGGCCAGCAGTCTGGACACCCAGCACATACGTTAATACAGCTCTTATCTCCAGGATTGGAAAGTCTGCTGCTCCTATCGTTTGGTTTGGTTGTTCTTTTTTAATAGGTGTTAATGTTTCTGGATCCACTTTAAAGGACACTTTACCGATGGTACTCACCAGTAATGCATCGTAAACCAGGCATGCCCTGCAAATTGCACAATACATCACTGCCCTTACTAAGCCCTGATAAAACGACTACTTCTGTGATAAATGCGTTCTAGCCCTTTCATATGTTGAGTAAATGATAGAAGCTGCAGTTAAATTTTAATGGGGCATGTTTACAAAGGCAGTTTTTAACTAATGCCAAAATATACAATCTGCAGTCTGTATTTTTATACACCCCAAGGTGGAGTCGAAGTTATTTTTATGGTAAACATATGGAAACTTGTTTTACTTGCTATTTTTTTCCAAATAAAGTTTTTCATTAGACTGGGCTTTTTTGTTGATGCATTCAGGCTGTTGGAAGGATTGGGAATGCTAGATGTGTCATGGCTAAGTTTAGGGGAGGATAAAGGGCTGGCATACATTCATGGCTTTGCTTCAGTTAAGAACAAAGTGTACAAGAAGCAAGGAAAATTTGGACGCATATGGCTAATGACCTGAATCTGATCAACTTTGTTGGTGGAAAAGTCATCGTTACTTGACGGAGAACCCCTGAATCTTTGTTGTTCTCTCCCCCCTCAAAAATACACCACCCCTTTTTTTCCTAAGAAGCTTTGCAATGGGGTACTATAATCTCTAGGGTGTTATTGCTGTGCTTTTTAAATCTCTTTTTACAAAAAAAATAGCTACAAAAATACCTTCTCCAATGCTATTTCAGCTAAGGGGGGGATTTCTTTGACTTCAACAGACTGGATCAGGGCTGAACTCCTGCAAAAGGAAAGGGGAAGAGCTGTTCTATGGAAATTAACAAAACTCTTGTGTGAATGGTTGTGTGAGATGCTCTGGCTCTTACTTAAATCACTGTCTCAGACCTCAGAGAGGCAGCAGCACCTGAGGCAGATGCCTACAGCAGTTTCTAACCCGTCTCAGTATCCTGGGGGTTTGACTAGCTGATCTTTTGAGGTCCCTTCCAACCCCTGTGTAAACCTTTTGTTCCCTGCTTGATACTTAAACCCACTACATGCACAATTTATAATGATAGCAGTAGTAATAGTTGGTAGTTAAGTGAATTAGTTCACAGGAGGTACTGTTAAGTCAGAAGAAAGTCCTATATGCCATGTTACAGCTCAGTCCTGACTAATAACTGTGGGGATGGATGCATGTTAATACTCAGGTACAAGCACGGGGATGTATTTATAGCTTGAGCCCATGCCTTGAGCAGGCCATTTCCTTTGCTTCGGGATGACACCAGGAGACATCTGGCTACTGGATTTTACAGCTGTGTTCTCTGTTCCTTTCTTGTCTTGAAGGACAGTTACTGAGGCTTTGGAGCTTCAAGATCCTACATGTTTTCCTGTTTCTCCTGTTTATGACAAGAGATTCCCACTGTGGGAACCAGCAGACCTCCAGACCCAACTACAGTTGAAAGGAGCCTGACCAACCCCTTCCCTTTTTGTGGCTGTGAGCATCTCTACTTGTGGACACGTGTGCTCCTTCACACATGGGCACAGCCCCAGTGCAGATAGCACCACAACTCATGCATGCAATTAAACAAGTATGTGCGTACTCATAGGGTTGAGGCCAGCAATCAGATCATACTGGATCGGCAAAGGGTAAATTTGACCAGTGGTTTCACCAGCCCTGTGACATCACATCTGCTTGACCTGCCATGAGTAACATAATTATAACCTGAGGTGAGCAAGGCATGGAAAATAGGATACAAGAAGAAATTGCAAGGTAGTGATGCTGCAGAAACGTTAGTTTTAGAGGCAGGTGCAGCAGAATAAAGTCCAGAGATCTGAGAAGATGGCTGCAAGTGGTTATTTTTGAGGAGAGGAGTGACCTGGAGGAGTTTCATTTCCTTTAACACTATCAGTCACTAAAGAGAGATGCTCACACCAAAATTCTCCTGCCAAATATGGGAAGAAATGAGCACCTCTGAGGGCCTAGGCATTCTACCAGTCTGAGATAACTATCTATTGATTTCGGGGAGTGTCTTGCTGGGCTGAGCTAAACCAGATCCTGATGAGATAAAGAAATTATATGTGAGATTAATTCTGTAAGAAATCACATAACACAGGAGGGAGGCAGAAGCTGGGACTGAAGCATGAACCTAAAGCTTCTGGAGCATCTTGAACCAAAAGCACTTGGGGCTGGCTTCCAGAGGTGCAGAGGGAGAAGTGAAAAGAAAATATAAAAGATGGTATTTGAGATAAGAGAGTTATGTGATTCTTTGTGCAAGGATGAGGATGGTGGTCAGGATGCCTTGTGGGAGCTGCTCTGGTGGAGAAGGAAGTTGCAACAATAGTGAAGAGATGGTGGCTTGGAAGGAGTCGGAGAGGTGGAGTAGAGATAACATCTACTCTGGTTAAACTGTAGGGCTGAGCAGAGAGGCAGATGTTTATCTCTGGGGAAACAGAATCCAACCTCAGGGCTCAGCAGTCAGCAGTGGTGATATAGAGACACCACTCACACTGGCTATCAGAGAGCCCAAGTGAAGGGGAGGGTGGGACAAAGTCCCACCTGTGTGCTGGAGTGAAAGGAGATGTTGAGCTGGAGGAAGACTGCTGCATAAGGCTTATTATTTCCCTGGGCAGGACAAGGAAGGTCTTCAGGAACTGATAGTCTTGTGGACATCACACTCACTGTACCCCAGAAACCACCAGGTTCATGTGCCTGCATGAAGGAAACCCATTGAGAGGAGTCACAGAGATTTCCAAGAAGTTAAAACGTTGTCCATTTGGGACTGAGTATGAAATTACTCTGACCACAAGTGAAACAAAGCTGAACAAATGCTCCCTTTCCTCATCACTGAGGAGAACAGGCTGACGCACATGTTGCAGCCTTATTTCATCAGTGCCACATCACTTCAGCTTATTTCATACTCATTAGGACACAGCTCCCTCGAGCTGCCTTTCGGGATGGACAACAGGGGTAAAGGGTGACTCTTGGAGCCATTAGAAAGAATGCAAGTCCCAAAAGGCAAGGGAATCCCCCAGTCGGCTCTAAAAGCATCCCACCACCAGGTAGGATGCTTTTAAGGACACCTGTCCCATTAGGGTAGCTTTCTGTGTTCATGGGGGGGCCTGTCCAGCAAAATATTCAGCAGTCGTGAGGGTAATGGGGAAAGTATTTAAAAGGAGAAGCCCAATTTACTGCTAGATGTGGAATATGTGGCAGTATTTCAAACTATGTGTTACATGAACAAAAGAACAGGGACTTTTTATACCTACTTCATAGAATCATTAGGGATCGGAAGGGACCTTGAAAGATCACCTAGTCCAATCCTCCTACCATAGCAGGATCACCCAGACCAAGTTACACAGGGACACATCCATGCAGGTCTTGACCGTCTCCAGAGAAGGAGACTCCACAACCCCCCTGGGCTTTTTCTTGAATGTGTAAATAACGTTCTGGTAACCAGGGGGAAGTCTGAGACCTGTGTGACCCAAGAATGGGTTGTGAATCCATAATGGGACTTGTGGAAATACTACTTTAAAGGACTTCATTCCTAGGACTGTCCACTTCACTCACCATGTAGCATCTCGTCATGGAAGAACTGAGCCGAGGAGAGTTACTTGCCCTGGTATCTTGGTGAATCTATAAGCAAAGCAAACCATCCCACAGAAACTGGAAACCACTGGCTGAGAGAGGCTGTGAGTGAGCCTGGTGTAACTCTCGGATGCCTCCCTTTGCTAAGATGATATCACACGAGTGGGGCGGTTTACTGCAACTCCCACTGGTTAGTTCTTCATTAGCAACTATTACACACCTGATCAAAACATCTTATACTGCCTGCAGCAGGATATGGCCTCAAGTGTCTCTGAATGAGGCAGTGTACATGGACATCTCTGTGCAGTGGAAGTTCTGTAGCAATGTGCTCTGTAAAAGTGTTGCCACCTCTGTCCACTCATCATTGCTTCTAGTTAACACCAATAGGATGTCAAACGGGATGAAGCTGCTAAATTACCTCTCAATGTATTGAGAGGGATGTTTTGAAGAGCAACATTGCCTTCACTTTGCTATGTAAATATAAGCATAGTTGTTAGATCTGCAAAGATGGTGCTGCCAATAGGCTCAGGAAAATGCTTGCCCTGGAAATAAGAGTAATGTCAAATTCAAACTGTAGGGGATGGTCCCTTCTCGGCCTTATATCCGCTTCCTTGGCCCAAAGGAAGGCTCAGTACTTCATTTTGCTAGTGGCTGGACAAGCATGGATGAGTACGGGATAACTGGTGTAAGTTTACCCTGCTAGCATGAAGAGGTTTGTACCTGGTAGGTGGTTCCTGAACTCGCGTTTCCTGACCAGAAAGCAAATAATAAAGTAACTGAATTTTTACTAAATATTACCTATACTTTGAGTTCTGAATTAGCAAGCTTCTGTTGTATTCTGAGGATGACTGCTGAAACGATGCAATCAGTTTCCCAGAATCACTGCTATTGCACTGACTGATGACGATCCATCACCTTAACCTGTGAAAGGTACCCGTGGCACACTGGGCTCCTAGCCAGCGGTTATAAGCCCCCGAAACACAACCTGTGCTAAGTGTCACAGACAGACTCCTAGCATGCATCAATCTTTCTGTCAACAGATGACACTTCAAGACAGTGCATTTTCCACATCGAGCCACTGCTCTTGGAGCCCCCAGGACTAAGTTGGTATTGTTTGTTGAAGTAGCAATGAAGAGGTGGCCAAGTGGTGAAGACGATGGACTGTTAATCCATTGTGCTGTGCACATGTGGGTTTGTATCCCACACTTGTGGGGCTCCTATAGACCCCAGATGCTGTGGATGTGGTTTGTCAATGTCATCCTGTGATAGAACAAGGCACAATGGGTGCAAGCAGGAACAAAAGAGGTTCCATCTAAATATCAGAAGGAAACTCTTCACAGTGAGCATAACGGAGCATTGAAACAGGCTGCCCAGAGGGGTTGTGGAGTCTCCTTCTCTGGAGACATTTAAAACCAGCCTGGATGTGTTCCTGTGTGACTTGGTCTAGGTGATCCTGCTGTGGCAGGGGGATTGGACTGGATGATCTTTTGAGGTCCCTTCTGATCTACATTACAGTGGCCACTGATTTAGTGAAGCTCAAGACTGGACTTCACATATTTCTGTATTCTCACCTCCGATTCAAACTTGTTTCCACAGGTGCCAGCCACTCATATTTTTCACTCTGGAGGCTCTCAGGTTAGCCTGTGGCACGTTGGGTGAGATGCCAGGTACAACACAAGCTATTGGATCTTACAAAAATGTATTTCTTTCTCTTTTTTCCACAGCTCCCAGTTATAGGAAGAAATTTCACGTGTGTGTGTGTGTGTGTATGTGTGTCTCGGGGGTGGGTGGCTTATATACACAGCAAAATCTGTGGTCTCCAGGAGATCAGAGACAAATGGGAAGTGCACACCCAGAAAAACAGGAGGCAAATAAAAGGAACATTGTGTTAAGGAGAAAATGAAAAGATTCTTGAAAGCAAAAAGTGTTTTGATTCTGGAGCGTTCCAGTCCATTTTTTGTAAGCTTGCAATTGACCGTAATGGTGCTGTCTAATGTAAAACTGAGTGATAAAGGCCTTTTCCAGTTGTTTTTCCTTCTGAGTGATGAGAAGCAGTTTCCAGTAAATGAACAGCAATCAACTGCTGAATCATCGTTGTTGAGCAGAGGTTTCAAAACCTGAGCCAGATAATTGTGTGAGTGCTGTTGGCACAGTGTTCCTCCTCTCTGATTGACAGAGCCAACCTTGGGCTCACCTTACTCCGGCACGTGATTTCTTTGGCTTCAGGATTGCTCTGGCGAGTGAAGGCTGCCAGAGCTGGCCCCAGGAGGTGAGGAATGAGGGACCTGTAGGTATTTGTCAGCCCATTCTGTGAGGCAGCTCCCCTCTCTTGGCAGTCTTTCTTTCCATATGCCGAAAATATTTACTCTAAAAAGAGGACTTCAGGCTGGGTTTGGTGCCTGCTGGCTCTGCAGTCGAACAAACAGACCTTGATTTCAGCTGTGCATTCCTAAAATGTGCAAATATGTGACTAACAGAGAAATGCCTAATAGAAAAACATGTGTATTCAAGCCTTTTCCTTTAGGCTCACCTGTATTTGGACAAGGAGGAGGATTTATCCTGTCTGACCTTGGGCATGTACTTTGTGAGTGTCTCCAGCTCAGCTCCTCACCCAGGCTCCATTCATAGGCAACAGAAGGAGACAATGTCTTCCCATAGCAAGATTTGCCCCATCCTATTGTGAGCAAGGAAGAAATTTCACGTGTGTTGTCTGTAGAGGAGATTGTCCGCACTGACTCACAACTCGTGGCCATCTGAAGTCTGATGAGAGCAATCCCACTATTTGCTACTGGGAAGCCAGTTAACCTGCAGATGTCTTTCTTGCCTGAGTGGAGCTGTGAAAACCACAAGAGGTTGTGCAGTGATCATCTAATGAGAAAGGTAAGGAGAGCGGAGGCTTCTTAGTTGTGTTCAGAGGACCTGTGCGTGCCCTGCTTTGCCTTGGTCGTCTGTAGGCATTGCTCAGCTTGGTCAGCTCGCCAACACCATCACCACACCAGGAAGACAGCTGCACAGCCACGGCTGTTGGCTTTGCCAGTAAGTGTGAAATGTCCTTGTGCTGCCAGCACGTTGTTTGTGTCAGCCCACAATGAGCAGGCATTGATACTGTGTGCTCGGGTTGATGGATTGGTCACACAACACGTACAAGCAGCAGTAAAAATGCCTGGGAAATGGCATCAAAAATATCTACCAAGAGCCTGGCATGGCTTAACAGGGATAATGTTTTGCTAAATCCAGGATAGAATCCTAGAATGTATTGGGTTGGAAGGGATCTCCAAAAGTCATCTAGGCCAACCTCTCTACAACAAGCAGGGACATCTCTAAGTAGAACACATTGCTTAGAGCTCCATCGAGCCTGACCTTGAATGCCTCCAGGTATGGGGCCTCCACCACCTCCTTATGCAACCTGTTCCAGTGGTCCACTACCTCAGATTAAAGAACCTTCTGCTAAAATATCACAGAATCATAGAACGCATTGGGTTAGAGTGGTTGAAGGTCACCTAGTCCAACACTGGAGTGAGCAGGGGCACCTCCAATTATATCAGTTTGCTCAGAACCCCAGCCATCTCAACCTTGAATGTCTCCACCACCTCTTGGGTGTCCTTTTCCCATGCTTTATCAATTGCCTTTTCATTCCTATAGCACTGAAACTCATCTTTATGGAGATCCCTTCTCTGACATCGTCGGTGGGGAGACCACCGTACCTGCTGCCAGAAAGACCAGATTGCCTGGTTTTTATTTGTCTCCAAGGGCTGTAATCGGAAGGCCAGAAATATGACTCAGGAAAGGCATTTTTCCTTAGAAAGTCTCATTAAGTGTAATACCAAGGTGTATGTGTTTATTCATTAGGATGAGTCGGTACCTTTACTCAACCTTCTTTAAAAGTTAGTTGTTGTAGGTTGTTATCCACCCACAGGACCAGCACGGTTGGTTTAGGTTCAGATTGTAGATAGTGTACCTGTGACTAAGCAGCAGCTGCTTTTCATAACGAGCTCTTCTGTCCATTTCCTCTAAAGGACCGAATGAAATAGAATTGATAAAATTGAGACAGACTAATTGTTGCTTCCGATAACTTGGACTCCTTGAGGTTTTTCCAGGAGTCATTCAGGAAGGTATCATAAAAAGAAAGGTGTTTGTGATAGCCCAAGTTTAAAATGGTAAGATAAAATAACAGGGATTTCCAGTTGTGGTAGCAAGCAAGTAAGTAAGAAAGAATAGTAGTTCCAACCTAATGCTAGGAATGGATAGATCTAAGAAACAGGGAATGGAGGAAAACCCATTCTACAAGTAAAAGTGACTCCAAAGCTTAGGGCCCAAGCAGAAATGCTGGGGAGACTAACGCTTGCAATAACAAGGTGTATGAGAGAAGCACATTAAGGTGGCTTTGGCTCCAGTGCAATGGGCCAGTCTCCTCACGAGGGTTGTGCAAGTCATGAAATGTTTAAGAGATGGCAGCGATAAGAGAAAGACACCACGGCCAGAACTTACTGCTGTGAGTGACGGAGGAAGGAAATCAACTGAGGATATCCTCTCCTTTCGGAATCTAAGAGTTTGGTAGCTTTTTTCCTGGAGTTTGTGATGTTGTGAATCAGTGCTTTTCCAGCTCAGCCGTCTGACCTACAAGAAAAGCGGGCAAACTTCATGTCACAAATTAGAAATTCCAAATTAGAAACCTTGCTTTGTTTGGCCAAGGTGAGGCATAGATCAAGGAATGGAGGTATTTTTCAGGCTGGCAAAAATTCAAGGAGCTTTCTGTGCCAGACAACACACCTAGAGCTTTTGCAAATTGTGGAAAGTTTGAATTCACGAAACACAAGAGCGAGAACCCCCCCCGAAGCCAACAAAACAACCCTGAGGGGTTGGTAGTGCTGTGATAGAGGTTAGAGTTGGCAGCATCACAACCCTACTGGTGTGGGTGTCTTTTGTACACTGGAGGTGATGTCAATAGGAAAAGGAGGTGAGGGTGTTAGACTGCAGGAAGGATAGGTGATGGAGATAAGAGATGAGTTAAAGCATGAGTTGGAGATGACCTCTGCCTTTAGCAGTGAATCACAAACCAGACGTGTGTGTTTACACAGATGTGACGCCACGCACGCTGAGAGGGAAAAATACATATCTGTGAGGGGTGTTGTGTGCAATTTCCATGAATTGCAGTAGCAGCCTTACTCATGAGCATCATTGATGGAGGTGAATAAAGTAATCTTAATGAACACAAAAAAGCCAGCGGGCAGTTCACCGCGCCCTCAGAGGCATGTGGTTGCCTTGCTTCATGGGGAGGAGCATCCCGGGATTGCAGTTTCCATTTCAGTGGCACGAGATACATACCAAGTGGGAAAGGATTGTGGATTTGGTGTGAAAGAGTCCGTGCTAATGTGGCAACGAAAGCAGCTGGCTGTCTTTGGGAGGCGTGTATGTGTATGGACCTCTTCCTCGTTGCAGCAGAGAAGCGATGAGGGCTGGCATATGACATGCAGGGGGATTGGTTTTAGAAGATCTTTCAAGGTCCCTTTCAACCTGCAACATTGTGGTCTGATTCATCTTTCAAGTAGCTTGAAAGGGACCTACAGGGTCCTTCAGCCAAATTCCCACTCCGTCCAGAGTAGAGCCCTGAGATACAACATCAGGGTCAATTAATGTACACACTCTCTTTGTTGAAGAACTACGGATAAACCCTGTGATGCTGACTGTATTGGGTTGATGCTTTTGCACCAGTGTTCAAGAAACCAGAGATCCAGGTGGGCATCTCCTCAGCAGTATCTGTGGGGCATGGAATACCACCTTCTGAAATGCCAGCAGTACTGTGTGCCCACTTACTGCCAACACCACTAGCAGATTTGAGACCAACACCAGCCTCTGGCTGGTTCACCCAGGAGCTACCTGGTGATTGCCCCATCATTTTGTCCTCTTTATGGCTGTTGGCCTGCAGAACAGGGCTGGTCCTCCCATCTATCATCTCATAAATCACCTAAGGAGTAGACTGGGAGAGATAGGATCTCAATATGCTGTCTGATTCCACGATATTGTGCTGGCCTCTCAGTGTGAAACCCTCAGCACACGCCACGAGGGCTGGTGCACATCATCCTGGAGTGTGACTATTGTCCAGCCCCAGAAAGCTGTGGGAGTCACACTGGAATTGGAGAGGACTGTGTTTGTGCTTGGTTTTGGTCCCTGAGCCTTTGGGTGAGCCCAGGACACATCAGCTTGGCAGCCACTGGAGATACTAATTTAGTTTTCTTCCCCCTGCCCTCTCTTTTTGTCTTAAACAAAATCTTGCATTATTCTGCTTCCCTATAATTCTAGGGGTCTGGGAACTCTCAGTAAGTTCAAGTTGTAAAAAATAAATGCAGTTCCAACTAATTTCCCCCTCTGAACACCACGGAGCCCTTTCTAAGTGGTGTCTGCTAAAACATGGTCCCCCTTGTCACCACACAAACTCAGATGTATTTCCCCACTCATCTGGCAAGGGCTGTTTACATCTTCCATTGTAAACCAAATACCCAGTGTTTCATAAGGAATGGCAATTAACCAAGTTATTTATGTTCCTAAGTAAAGGAAAGAAGCTATGTCATCACATATTTGTTGTATCAGCATCATCTTCTTACCCCAGCTCTTGGAACAGCATCTGCTGGGAGTTTATTTTGAATAAGCTCCAAAAGAGGAGGCAGTGTTGTCCAGTGATGCAAAAGACCTTTCTTCTCTGGTGCCACGACAGAGGGCTGAGGCAATTCTTCTGCCCTCTTCTTCATTAAATCACCTTTATCTGATCTGCCCACACTTGCAAACGGGCTCAAGTGTCTTTTCAGCTCTGTCTGGATGAAGATAAACTGTTTGTGGGTGGAGTGCTAGTAGAAGAGCAAACTTCCTACTCCCATAGATGGCTGAAATATATAAGCTGTGAAAATTAAGAGCTGTGATTACATTGCAGGGTGCTGTCCATGCAGGATCACTTGCTGCCCTGGTGCAGAGGTGAGGGAGAGAAGGCAGTGCCTCAGCAGGGACATTTCTTCCCTGGGTTGTGGTCCAGGTGCCTACACAAGGGCCGAGCCTTAGAGAAAAGCATGTGGTTGTAGGGTTTCACAGGAAAACAGAGGAAATCATCTGGAAAAGGCAATGCTGTTTCCCTCTGTGATGTTTTTTACCACACCCTCCCTCTCTGGAAGGCCATAGAGACGTGGTGCATTAATGCTGCACCATCCAAGTCAGTGGAAAAGGTACCCATCCTCTGGTTTTCTCTGAATGCTCACACGGGCTGTCAGCTGAAGTGTGGCACTCTGAACTCTCACCAGAAAATACTGCTTTCCATCGTAGCAGAATATCTGGAGACCTGATACCCTCACACTTGTCCCCATCTCTGTGACTTCCTCAGAGCTCTATGAAGTGAAGCAGCAGTGGAAAAAGAGTTGCAAGAGACTTTTTCAAAAGCAGAAAGCAAGCCACCCAGCCCACAAAGAGTGAAGCACAGTCACATCTCCAGGGCTTCGGCCAGGACCACAGGCATGCTGGTATGCTTATTCATAGAATGACTATTCCTCAACAGCCATCTTCCAGCTGACTAGCTCCAGCCCATCCCCTTCCCCCAGCTCAGGCCAGCTGCCCAGCACTCCAGCGATCCTCTGGTGCAGCTTTTTACTGTCTCAGAAGAACCACCACAGGCAACCCGACACCGGTGGAGGCTTTGGCTTGCAGTTGAAGGTTCCAGGTGCAAGTGTCCGGGAGAAAATGACAGGGATTTCTGTTTAGAAAAATCAGCAGAGGGTATAGAACCTTAACACTGCAAAGCAGGGCTGGAAGGAAAGCACCACCCGTGCAGTGCTGTGGCTTCTAACTCACCTTGGCTGCCTGAAGAGGCAGGAGCAACCACATCCCGGGTATCCATGCATGGACACCAGGCACCTGCATGCAAGCACTGCTTCCTATAAAGGAAGATCCCCCAGTGCCTCCTGAAAGTGTTAACTTTTCTCTCCCATTTAGGTGATGAGTTTGAAACCAGAGCTGGCTGCAGGCTCTGGTGCAGGCATTGGCCAGCCAACACAGCTCAGATGAAAGCTGTTTCACAGGAGGCTGAAAATGCCTGAAGTAGCAGTCTTTGGGTATAAATCTTTGTATTTACTTAGAGATTCCATGGGGGTTTTTCAAGTCTGAAGGAGATGCGTTGGTCATTTTTACCTTAAAGCCAAACTTACACCAGTCAGAATAAGAACCACCGCAAGATGACCTGCTTTTCAAATGTGCTGGACACTTTGCTCCTTCCACTTTTAGCTGAGACTGTGAAAAACGTAAACAAGCACCCAAGAGATGAAACTCTTTGTGCAGGGTTATTTTCAATACTCACACTCTTTCCCCTCTTTATCCCAAGTTTCCCTTTAACCCTTCCAGTGGGTCCTTCTGACTTCAGCAAAGCCTATTGAAGGGCAGACTATTTTTTCCCCTGGAGGAGCTGAAGCACAAAGGCCACTTGGCCTTGTTTTTCTTTTGTATAAAGGGATGCAGTGTCTGTTCTTGGAGTTTCCAGGAGTACTGGGGAAGGCACTTGCTGGTTATGGCTTTCCAAGAAAAAAAAAATCACTTACGAGCTAAAATTAATCCTGGGAAATTTCAAGTTAACAGGAACAGCCTTGAGAAAGCTGAAGCATAAACAGGGGGTGAGAAAACAAACATTGCTTTGAACATTGCTGCTTGTGATGTTGCGCTGACAGAAGGAAACAGGCTCAGACTTTAATGGATCAAAGGAAACAAAGGACTGTCTGGGCTTCACTCACCATACCCAGCAAGCTGTATGTAGTCAGTAGCAGCTAGAAATAGGTTGTTTTTTAACTCCTACAAGCAAAAAGAGTCTCAACCCACTATCATTAATAAACTATTATAGGTCCTCTGAATCAGAGGCAGGATCTTCTGTTGCAGATTAGGTTTAGCAGGTGGTTTCATTGCATGGCAGGTTTAGTTTCAGTGAGCTGAAACTAATGCCACTTCAAACACAGCCTTTAACAAGGGTGTTCAAGGTAGTGTTTCCCTAACAGGAGGACATCAGGCTATGTTTTGCAGACTGTGGTGCCGGCACACCTTCCTCATTTTTTTATTTATATACAAAGACAGAAATATATTGTAATAGCATAGCAAGTGTATAATGCAAGAGAAGTCTCTGTATATATACACATAACCTAAGGAAAACACCAAGCATGTAAAAATATTCCAGCTCCCCATGCACTATAAGTTTGAACAACTTTTGCTCTGTAATTGAGGAGCATCACCACGTATCTTGGTCCAATTCAGTGGACAGCATGGCAGCTGGTTTTCAAAGACTCTAAACCTCATCTTTAAGGGTCAAGGCCAATTGTAGTGTAAAGTTTACAACCAGCACAGTCAAAACCCCAACGGCTGCTAAACACGGTCGCACGAGCTCAAATTAAAGCGCACTCTAATTTACCCAGAGCTGTGCTATAGATCATGATTTACACTGGTTATCATCAGCTACCCAGTTTGTCCAACACTTAGATGTTATTACTTCAAGGAGGGGGTTACAGCTGCTCTGTGCCAAGATTGCCAGTTGTACTGGGCTGAGACAACCATTAAACTCCTCCAGACTGAAGCCAATTTCATTATGAATCATGGATTTTGTGGATTACCACATGCTTACTTAAAAGGACAAATAGCTTAGCTACTACAGGAATAACAGTCTCGGGGAGACTAAAAGCAAAAAGTTAGGGGAAAAAAATGCCTCCAGTCATGAAGAACGCTGAAAGCAAGCGGTGGCACAAGGGTTATATATTACCCATGCGTGCAGAGCAAAGCCAACTGTCATTCAGTGTTCCCAGGAAAGCAGATGAAGAATGTTGGCAAACTTCTGGGCCAGCATTTCTTTTTTTATTTCTTTTTGGTTTTTTTAGTGTGTGGTTTATTCATATAAAGCTCCTTACAGCAGCTAAAAGAAGATGTCAGCTTTGTCTTGGGCTGTTACGAACACATTTGAAATAGGGGCCAGAGCTGATGGTCTAGAGCTGATGAACTTCAGAACTCTGCACTGGATAGGAGCAGAAAGAGATGGCTGGGTGTTTGCTCTGGTTGACATCTCTGATGTTGACTGATGCTCTCTTACCCTAACGTAGAGGTACAAATCCTGTTTCGAACTGCCAATATTGAAATCCTGCATATACAGCCTGTGTTTGTAGAAGACACTGAAGACAAAATAGCTATTTTGACCTAGTGGCATACACCTTGAGTGAAGACCTACAGGATGTATTTGCGGAGACCCAGCTTCCTTTAAAAACCCTCTGTCTCTCTAGTACAGTGTCTCTTATGTGCTGCACACTGCCTGCAACTCTTCCTGTCTCTGCAGTCTTCAGAAGAAACACAGAAGTCTCTGGCAGCACTCATTTTTCTGCCTAGAGCCTATTTTTTTAAAGATTTAAAAAGACATTTTAGGGAGCAAAATAACAGCGTGATGGCTTGGCCACAGGTTACTTGAAGGCATCCCTCCGTTGCAGTAGGCTTCCCACCAGCCTCATGAGCCACCCCTTGCTAGAGCTAGTGGTCTGATGCTGGTTTTGGCCACAGCCCTTGTGCCACAGGCTTTGCTGAGCTGAGAGGATTTTTCCCCAACTTCATGAGCTGCCAGGCATGTAGCTGGTCATTAACACAGGGGAAGAGAGAGCCTTTCATGTAGGTTTGGGTTGTGGACTGATGCTGCACTGTGACCCGGCTGGGATGAGAAGCAGAACGGCGCTTAGTGTTGCCCTCATGGACTGTGGGATAAGTGTGCAGCACAACCTTTCAGGATATTCCATCCTAGCTTTGTTTCATGGCAGATATAGTTCTTTTCGTTGATCCTGGCCTTTCAAATGTGTACTCAGCAAAAGAAAATGCTGGGGATTTTAAACCATCTCTCACCTGGAGGATGAAACAAAGAGAAAAACCTACCTAGTTTTCACGTGTGAGCTGGAGCTCCTCTCTACCAAAGACATGGAGCAGGAAACATAGGATGATGTCGTTCAAAATCATGGTCAGACAAAAGAAGTCTCCATGGCAGAGACAGGGAGACCCCACACGTGGCCGAATCATTAGTGCTAACCGGTCTGAGGGATCTGGCTGTGTCTGTGATATGCGCTTAGGAGTTACGTGGGCCACACGAGGGACTGCTGCCCAGGTAACTGAGGAGTAATGGCCTGTGATGTGGAGCCACGCCAAGTCTCTGTGGAGAGTAACCTCAAGCAGCTGCAGGGAATTTTCACTCCTTCCCATCCCAGTACCTTCCCACCCATGGATAAGGGTTTTATGATCCCATTACATGAGCTATGTACAGCCCAGTCTTGGATTTTACCCTTGTAGATTGCTTGGTCAGCTGAAAACGCCGCGTTGCACCTGGTGGAGAACATTTTCTTCAGTAATGTGTAAAGAGCAGCGAACATTTACACAGGCTCCTTAAGAGTGAATGAGTCACAGGAGATAAGTGAATGAAATGACAGAGCCTGTATGACTTACTGCAATCCCATGACAGGGGCAGAGCATGTTAGGTCACAGTTTCACCTCCTGCAGACCCAGACAAGGCATGAGCAGTACTTCTCCTGTATACTTTGGCAGAGCTGACAGGATCATAGTCCAGTTTTCCTCACAGTAGATGTGACAGGACGTTTCCTGAGGCAAATCCTGCTCTGTGTGGCACTGGCATGGTGCAACGTAATGCTTCGTGATCCGTTGGTATTGTACCATCCACAAGCACAGTACAAAAGGCACCATAAAGAAATTCTGAGGCCGTGCTAAGAAGCTCTTAGCTCATCCTCCCTTGCTGCAGCAGACCAAGCATAGAGGAGCCTCTCTCACTTGTGCTTCAGCGTTGCTTCAAGCCAAAGAAGCCTGGACTGAGAGTGAGTGGGCAAGTACCTGAGCAGCTGGACAGCCAAACAGGGCTTGAAGTTACCCTGGCTGGTGTCCCACCAGCTCAGGGCATGCATTCCATCGCTTGTTTCTGGCCTTTTTATGCACAGTACTGGTGAGCATTAAGTTACTAAAACCCCTCTGGGGCCTTGCTCTCAAAATGTTTATTCCCCATCTGCCCACTTCTGTGTTCACTTTCTGTTGCCTCTGGACACACCTGAGCCTGCCCCAGCCATCCTGTAGGACACATCTGTCTTGCACCCCAGATGGAGATTAACAGCACTCCCTGTCAGGGGGGAGCTGCACTGGCAGCTTCACAAGAGTCTGCTTGCTCAGGGCTCAGCCAGGACACCCCACCCTGCTGCAGAGAGGTGAGCAGGTTGCTGCTGAAGAGAGACAAAGGGCAGTCTGGTGCTTTGCCTCATCTGGCAGCCCTGAACTCTTGAACAGAGCGCAGCACCGACACTGACAGATGGCTGGCCAGGAGTTGCACCCACGAGAAGCCTGCCCCACCGGGAGAAGAGAAACCAGCTTTCTGCTGGCATGGGGCTGCTCTGGGTTGGGCTGGAACGCTTTTTTTTCCCTTCCTTTTCTCTTGTAAGCAATTCAGCTTTGCTGCCAGAGCTAATTCTTTGTTTTTCCTCTCTGCCAGAAGCCTGTCCACATCCTTTCCAATTGCATTGAAAACCTTCTGCAACCTGTAAATAAACACAGAGAAGAGCCAAAGCTCTAATGGTAGCTGTTATTGCTTGATTATAAAGCATCCAGCAGGCAACACACAGGTGCTGACAGCAGCTAACTGCCAGCTTGGAAGGCCTTTGCACTGCTTTGAGCAATGGTCTCAACACCTTATCATCACTGCATTACTGCCCTGCTTGGAAACCCCAGGATAGGCAGCAGAAGGGGACCATGCAGCCAAGCCTCTGCTCTTTGCCCCACTGCTACCTTGGGGCAGGGCTGCAGCAAGGGGCAGCCATCTCCACCTGTTGCCAGCCCTGGTCTTGGACCTCCCAAGTGCTTCCAGATGGATGTAAGGAAGGGAGTTCAAAGAAACAGCGAGCAGGCTGAACGCAACTGGCTGGAGATAAGAGCCCAGATGGTGATAGTGTTATGATTCAGGTGATGAATGAGGGCTGCTCCCTATCACACTGCTGAAACCTTTGCTCTGTCAGACAGAAATTGAAAGCCAGTACTCTGTGAGCCCTACTGCTCTCAGATGCTTTGAGTTCAAGAGTACTCCCTGTCCTGAATTTATTCAGAGGTCAGGACGTCAGGTGCTAAGCTGCTGAGGCAACTCATAAAATAGATGTATGAAAGCAGAGGAGCGCTGTAAAAGCTGACACACCCTTGCCTGTATTTCATACCTCTGCAAACAGGTGCTGCAGACAATTGCTGCCACATAAAGGGGTCTGACTCCAGCCACCATCCTCCTTGTGTTCTCCTTGTGTCCTCTGTGTGTCCTATTTCTCATGGCATGCATGCCGCTGGTGTGGGATCCTTGGTTGCTCAACCCCGAGAGCATCTCCTAGGTGCATTGCCGACAATAGATGGTGCCCTCCTTCATCACCCATGACTGCATCACAGAGCTGAGAGAGAACTAGACCTGGCTGAGGGGAGCACACATAGGCTCAATTGTGTTTTAACAGGAGGCTGGGTTTGAGGTTCAGAGACCTGCAGCAAGGTCAGTGAAAGGCAAACAACCCTGTGATGGATGGGTAGTATCTAACTGTACTCCTCAAGCCAAAACAGTCCTCTTCTCTTAGTTGTTCTGGAAAACATGCTGTGAGGGGGCAGTTTGGCTGCAGTGACCTTGTGGTGTAAATCCACCTTGCAAACCTTGGATGACCTCAGCCATCACCAGGGAGGGCTCAGCTGCTGCCAGCATGAGGTCAGCCTCACCTTACTAGAGGTGAAGATCAGGTTTATTAGGATGCCTGGGTGCCTTCACAATTGCTGACACCCTTTTGGTATGTGATCTGTGTTACCAGTGAAGAAGCTCAGAGGCTAGTTTGGGAACTGGACTGGCAAAGAGGACTTCCAGTGTGCAACTGAAGCTATCCCCAGCTTGGCACCCCTCTATTCCATTTGCTGGCACTGGCAGGGCTGGTGAAGAATGACTGCAGAGCAAAGCAGCTGGAGCCAAATGCAGGTGCTGAGCATGCTAGGTCAGCCCCTGGGACACGGGTGCAACAGCAGAGGGGAAACCACTTCTGGTGCCCAAGGGTCGGTCTGTATGGTGACCGTACAGCAGTGGGTTGCTGCAGGAGATCTGTACTGGGCATCTTTCTTATAGAGCTCCTGCCCTCTCTCTCACCTCTGCAACTTCAAAAATGCTTCTGGAAATTCTAGAGAGTTTGGAACAAGTTTTGTCAGGTTGTTATGATCTTCTGGAGCTTAGTGAACAGATAGGCTGGCAAAGATGCAGCTCTTCTCCTTGCACGCACACACACAGATTGAGAGAGAGAGAGTTCCTGTAGGTCTCTTTCAGTTACGTTTTGAGTCTTTAGGGAATGCTGACTGGAGAGATACTACTCTTAGAGAGCAAGAAACAGGCTCCTCATGCTCCAGAAAGACTAGCTTGCAAAAGCTTGATCCTCCCTCACCCCTTTCAAGTCAGTTAAGGGCTGATTAACTGTCAAAGGTAATGACTGGATTTGGCTTGCTTTTGCCAGAAAGATTATGGTCTCTCAAAATCAGCTAAAAGGCTACTGGCAGCTACTGAATCATAAATGTTGTTCATCTGCTGCAGTGCAGGGACACAGGAGGAACAAGGGCTCAGATTGAATAGCAGGGCATGTGAGCTGCACCTCTCAAGGCTGTCCCAAACTCTGCTCAAAGCAGAGTTAAATACTGCTGGCTCTTCAATACTACAGGTCTGGGGCATTGATCACCTCTCTAGGGATCCTGTTCTAGTGTTTATTTGGTAAATAAATGGCTCCTATGTATGACCTCTGAGCCTCAACTGATGCAGCTTTTGATAGAAGACATTCACAGGTGGGTTTACATCTCTTCCACCAAGACCTCAGCAGATTTCTCCTCACAGATTACTTCAGACTGACCTATTTCATACACTTCTGTGTGTGCACTTTTAGTCCTGATATGTGGTGATCTTAGGCTGCCTTGTGAATTTCAGAGGGTCATCTCATGGGCAGGAATGCTTGTGCTGTCCCAACCTAATGCTGTATGGGACTGATGTCCCATAGAGGCTTCGTGCCATCACTTCAGAAATCTCACAGTCCTCTGTTCAAAGGCCTCTCAGCCGCTAACCCAGAGAACTCACTGAAGTTCATTGTTGTTGAAATGTTGTTTCTAGTGATCACTGTGGCAGTCTATTTGCATGATGTGCCATTCGATATCATCAATTGATGAAGGAATAGCATGGTCTGAGAGCCTTGCTTTGGCATCCTAATGTAAACGGCTATAAAACATACTATTTTAAATAGATTATTCTGATATAAAATGTAGTTGTGCATACATGAAGCATACCTATATATTTGTGTATGTACATGCTACACATCTTTTATCAAGGCTATTAGGCATGCCTATTACTCTGGTTAAGGATCCAGTCCCTGTGTTTAGTCCCTCCTACACCCTTCTGCAGTGATGAAATGACTTGGTCATAAACATTCATCTCAGCTACTCTTCCTACAAGACAACAGGGTACTGCGTAGTTGACAATACCATCAAATGGATGGAAGAATTGAACTCCTGAACCTGTTTTAACAAAGGAATGACACAAACCACATCTCAATTGCTAAATTAAATGTGAGCAAGAATATTACCGAGCACTGACATCAGAAAGGCATAGACCAGCTCACACCTGTGGTGGTACACACACTCACCGTCCAAAACAAGGTAGCTTTGTGCAAGCCACGTTTTGGGAATGGTCCCTGAAACCTGTACCTACCAAATCATGCCCCAAAGTTGTTTAGAGTGAGTGCTAACAGCGACACTAAATTTAGGTCAGGGAGTATCCCTAGTTTACCGACATAAACGATTCCTTTGCAGGGCTGGATAATGCTTACTGGCATTGACTTTGTCATAATGTGGTGTCTTCTGGGCAGCACACGGCTCTAAATCTTCAGCTGCTGGATGGTGTGTGGAGAATTCCTGTCAATTTTCCCAAGTCATTTACCCAGATTTCTTGCAGTGCACGGCACTTAACTGTCTGCAGAGAATTGGTGCAAGGGGTCTGCTGCCAACACGGGAATACCATCACATCACCAAATCTATTCATGCTGCATCTCACTCATCCATTTGAAAAGCTCCAACGCCCAGAGCTCAGAGTTTGTGTGAAAAGACAAGTTGTTGCTCACATGTTTATTCAGGAGCTGCATTGAGGGTAAGAGTTTCTTGCAGTGCTTTCTCTGCAGTATGAGTGTTTGGCATTACAGGAGTCTCCTTATGAAACGACACCCTTCCCCTGGGCTCAGCAAAATGCTGCTCTTCCCTACAGCCGGTATTTCCACAGAAGCTTATGTCCATGATATTGAACGAGTGCGAAGAAGACTCTAACATTCAAAGGATTGTGTTTCTGATTCAGTCCTTCATCATACAGCTGCCCATTCACAACCCCAGAGGTCAGAGAAAAGGGCCCATTGAGCTCCACACACTCGTAGTGCAGAGACAGCTCATACTTTCTCATCCCTGTGGGGAATCAGTGGCCGGAGGGAAGTTGGCATATGCAAGGGACTGAACACATGCAAACCTGTCTGTACTGAATTCAGGTGAGAAAGTTCTACTCCATCAAAACAGTGAGGACAAAGACAGTTTCCTGCAGGAGTTACAGAAGCACTTATTGCCAACCCTGCCTAATTTCTAAGTAGAGTTTATTATTGTTTCTAAATCTATTATTTGAAGTGGTAGGAAGAGAGCAAATACTAAACACTCCATGGACTTCCAGTCATACTGCAACTCCTAGATGAAAGTCTTGGAAATCTATCCCTGATTTGTTTTCTGGGTTGCTTGGCGCCAAGAGAATTCAGCTGGGAGAGTCAAGAGTTTTACTAGATAGCTTTATGGCAAGCTACTGGAAGGATTCAACAGATGAAAATCTTGCTTCAGGAAACAAACCATACGGTTTAATGGGCATCACTTGGGAAGCAAAACAGAAATCAGCCAGAAGTAAAATAGGACAACATACCCAGGAATTCGACTCTGCCCCATAACAGTTTGTAATCGTGTCTCCAACCAACTTCGGCAGCTAACCTGCACGCCACATTTTACCTTATGCAAACTGCATAAAGAAGAAGAAAAGCATTAGCTTTTCCTGCCACTCTCTCACTTACCACAGCTTGACTTTTGGTAATGGTTTTCCCTCATCTGAGCACTTCCTTCAGGCACTTTTGGAAGAGATTCAGCTTCATCCTCCGCTGTGCCCATTCACCACCTCTTGGGGTTGCTTGGAGGAGAGAGTTGGAAGCTCTTCCAGGGGCAGAAAGGCTGATCCAGCTGGGGTGGGCTCTGCAGCCTGACACAAGTTAAAGCAGGATTTGCTTGTCTGAGGACCCTTTTGCGAAGCAGACACTCAGGTGGTTCTTTGTTTGGGAGACTTTTAGTTTCATTTCAATGACAGAAGCCGTTGTGGTATCTTTATGACCTTGGCTCCTGATAAGAGTTTAACACCTCAGATGTTCTTGGCTGCCTGAGTAGTGAGTCACAGCCTAGTTTCACCTGAAAGCAGATTTCAAAAAAGCATCCCTTATGGGGTTTGGGGGCTTTTTTTCTTCGTTCTCAGATATCACAGTGGGAATGGAGTTCTGGCTGAGTTATTCAAACAAATCCACATGCCACTGTAATTGTCTGCAGTGAACTGAGAGCCTTTTGGGGTGAAAGATGGTTCCTACTCACTATGAGGGACATGCAGTGGGGAAAGAGGTTTGTTTACTACAGACTTTTTGTATGATTTGAGGTTTTACCCTTCTGATGCACTTGAAACTAGTTCAAACCATTTGTGAGAGGTAACTTTCCTTGAGACATCACATTTGTGGCTCAGGTCCCAGGCCATTAGTTTGCTTGTTCCACAGCGAAATACTCCTGTTTCATCATTCACATCTGCTACCAAGAGAGAAGCACCGAATTGCCCCCCTCAAATCATGACAGCAAATAGGGACAAAGCTCTGAAATGAGATTCAGGTCATGGGCAAATCTGTCTTCGCTTCGCTTTGCTTTGTAGGTAGTGTTTGTGACTTGGTAATCGTTTGATTTGTGATCCTTAACTGAAATGAAGCAGACCATGCAATCTGCAAGCGGCTGCTTTCATTTCTTTGTCCTCTCAATTTTGTGTTGAGAGAACATGACTTTGCCACCAGAAAAGTGTGTGCTGGGTGCTGCCCCGTGGAGACAGCTGCAATAAATGTGTGCCTAATCTTTGTAACAGCAGCTGATTACAATTTATTCCCTTATCATGAGGAATTTGTCAGCCTTTTGAATCCCTGGCGGACAAGAGTCTGTAAAGGATGAATCACAGTGGCTGTCTATACCCATTTCAAAGAGAGAGACATTGACACACAGGCTCGTTTTCTGAGAAAAATAGATTTATATGGGACATGGAATTCTATTACCTTGCTGCATGCTTCAGTCTTGCAAGAAGTGATCCAGCACCCTTTTGACATAGGGTTGGGATTCAAAGAGTACCACAGATACTCCTGCCACGTGTTTTTCTGCCTCAGGCTTGAAAAACTGATGCAAGAATGAAAGCAAAGAGCACTTCACCACGGGTCTCATGGCTTCTGCTGGCTGCTCAGCCCCGTCCGGATCGACCTGAGCAGAAGGTATGTGCAGCACTGCTTACCTGGGAGTGACACCTTTCCTAGTATTTCACCTCTTCTCCCTGCTGTTAGAAAAAAAAGGGTCTTGATCTGTGAGTAGATATTTTAATTGTCCTCAGTTGTCTCAGCCTTTACAGGTGAGGCTGGTCTTGAATTGAACAATGCTCTAAATACCCAAGTGTCTAGACTGGCAAGCTGCCTGCTTCTTACACCACCTGTGGCCTGAATGCCCTAAACATCCAGTAAGTAACTGACAGGGGGCATGTGAAGATGGAAAGGGTGGGTTCCTGCACATCAGCATCCTCTGGTGCAGCTTCAAGCCCCAGGGCAGCTTTATTTTTCACACAGCAGCTGCCCCTAACTCGAGGTCACTCCTTGAGTGACTCCTGTACCGGCTTGCTGTGCTGTGAGTTGCTTATTGAGTTCAATGCCAACTGTTGACCTTGCTTTCCACAGGTATGGAGGGCCCGATTTTGTTTTATAACCAATAGCTTTCATTACCCCACTTGCAACTTCTTCCACATTAAATTACTGGCCATAACAGGCCATGCAGGTTTTTGTTGCATGTTGACCATGCAGCAGGCTCCTGGTCCCTGGCTGCTCCTCTTCATTGTGACCAGGGTATGGAAGATGAACTAATGCACCTGTGGCCTGACAATTGACCCAGTGCCAGGAGCACCCAGCAGCTTTGCTATAGTTACAAGAGTGTGATACACACCCTAAACGCAGAAATGCAGTGCTGCAGGCGTAGCTCTGCGCTCTCAAAATTGCACCTAGTAAGGGTGAGACTTTCGTGAAACCTCAACAGGAAGCTGAAGAGTGCAAGCACTGCCAGAGACAAAACCTGCCCCTTTCCTTGAACTGTCATTATTTTCGAGGCATGGAAAGAATGAGGATGAAACTGCGCTGTCTCTCTAACGACACGTCAAACAATCTTGAGCAACACCGAGAGGCCGCCTGCATGTTCAGGCATTCCTTGGAGTGTTTGGTTAGAACAGTTTATAGAAGAAATGGCATGCCAACCTGAAGCTTGCATTTGGTGAGCAAAACAAGGAGGATTTGGAGAGATTCAAGAAGCAGTGACTGAGAGGGCAGCAAAAGGAAAGATAAGGTGCTAATTCTTCCTTGCTTTCTTTTGCACTGCAACGTAACTGCAGGTTCCCGTTGAAGGGTTGTACGTTATGTCACTGTTACCCTGCAAAAGGCAAAAGCTTAGGGAAAGTCACAGTGCCAGCAGATTTTTGAGGAGATTTCCGGCTGGAAGAGGTCATGGAGCACGCTGGATCACAGAGTCTGGTCTCAGAAGTATTGTACCATCTCTTGGATTCCCTTGAACTGATTTTTATTGGAACCTCAGCACATCAGCTGAAAACTGCCTTCCTGTCTTGATGATGGCTTTCTGGAGGGGAAGAATCCAGTACCCAACAGGAAACAGTCTCCATGGGTTAATTCCCTTCACTATGAAAAATGAGTTTATTTGCATGGACCACTCAAAGTCACTTTAATTTTGATGCCCTGAGTATCTTCATCAGCCATGCTCTCATAAACATTGCATTTTCCAGGGGTACTTGTTTTTCTTAGCTGCTTTTCTTTTTCTTAAGAAAGATAGACAGAGTGCTTGAACTTCTTCAAAGGAAACATCTGTGTTGGTTCAAAACCTTGGAGTATATTTTCTTGTCTGTACTCACAGTTTTTCCATAAAGCCTTCCCTAGAAAACTGAACAAACTGGACTGGGTGATTGGGTAGTGAGGTGGATTGTGAACTGGCTGCAGGTTAGAAGCCAGAGAGTAGTGGTTAATGGGACAGAGTCTAGTTGGAGGCTTGGATCTAGTGGAGATTCCCAAGGATCAGTACTGGGACCAGTCCTCTTTAATCTATTCATTAATGACTTGGATGAGGGATTAAGGGACACTGCCAGCAAGTTTGCTGATGACACAAAGCTGGGCGGTGTTGCTGACCCCCCAGCAGACTGTCTCAACAGACAGCTAAAAAGTGCCTCCTAGGACATGCTTGTTTACGGGGAGTTCATGAAGTGAGGAGCAGAAGAAAGTCTCTTCAAGCTTTAGTGTTATACTGCAATGGGGCCAGCTATGGGGAGACAGCCACAGCCGGGGTGGTGGTCTCAAGGTGCAGTGAGAACAGGGCTGGGCTGGAGACTGGCTGCAAAAGCCTGAGAGATCTGACTTGACTGACAGTAAGATATCTGACCTGAAAGTGCTACTGGTCCTACATATCCACAGATGACACTAGCTGTCACCCCATGCACAGCTATGTCTGCTAGAAAGAAACATCATCATTTTCTAATCTCTGCTTCTCTAGCCTGTATTTTTTTCTCTGAGCTTCATGGTTTGCACATAGTTGTTTGGAAATAGAGAGTTCATGATATCCAACTTACCAGCTGCCAGCAATCTATGCTCTCTTGTGATGATCATTAGCTCTCAGAAATATTCCGCAAGGCTGAGTTTTATTCACCAGACTGGTTTCCTTACTCAGAAAGAAACAGGTAGTGCTACGCAGTAGCAGCCACCGGCACTGTAAGCAGCCAGTTGCCTAACACTGTCTTCAATGGCCTGGTGCTGGAAGTGTTGGTGTTGGGCCATACCTGCTGCCATTTGCTGGATGCCTGTGTGGCACAACATCACCAGGTCTGACATTCTCTAAGCCTTAGGTCCTTTCTAAGCTTTATGTGGCCTGTGGGATTTGCTCCTGAGACTCTTGTTTGGGACAGTTCATCAGAGTTCCTAAGTAGGACTGGCACAAAGCCCAGATCAGAAAAGGCAAGGAGGTCCCTAGTTGCCCCATCAGCACCCAGTGCAGTGGAAAACAAGATGCCCAGGAGAGCTGCCTGGAGATGATGCTCCCTGTTGCGACGGCACTTGAAGGGGAAATTGCACTCAGGGCACCTGGAGGCTGCTAAAAGCAGAGGATGGAGAAATAAGGGGGTTTGGAGCCAGAAGTGGCTTAGCACACAGAGCACTTGTGGGGTTGTCATTGCACCTTCATCTTGCAATGGATGTGGGGCTGCTTGGTCAGAGAGGGACCTGAGGAGAAGCACAGGCTGTAAGTTGGCACGTTCTCAGCCTCTGGACCATGGAGGCTGCTTGAACAGATGCCCTGTTTAATCCCTTTATACGGACATGTGCCATTACATCTGGAAGCCCTTGTGTAGCCCGAGGTGAGATGGTTGCTATGCCATGCCACCCCATGCCATGCCTGTCAGTCTTGGCTTACAACATCTTCCATAGCAGTGCAGAGTTATTTTCACAAGTATTTCAAATCAGTCACAGTGTCTTTCGTTTCAGGAATGGGATATGTTTTCCAAGCTGGTAAATTATCAAAGCCTGGGAAACCAAACGCTCATAGTTATGACTCTACCCTTGTATTTACATTCAAATCCAGGTAGTTTCCTTCTGGGTGATGCTTTGTTTGTGGTGGCTGAAGTCATGGATAGTAATTGGACTTCCTAACGATAACAACAATAAACCCATCTCAAATCTGATTCACAGAGCTAAAGAGATTTAACACTCTCCAGATCTAACAAGAAAACCCAATTAAAATCTTCCTGCTAGTTCGGTGTGGAAATTTTCTTGTGAGTTGCTACACAGTTGGTTGTTGTCTTTTAAATAAGCAAGCAGCCAGACTACTTCCCTAAATCAGTTTTTTCAGTGTTTGTGTTTCTCCATAGAAATTGTCCTCACTGGGAGCCTGCAGTGACTGATACCTCATCGCGAGAGATGAGAAAGATGAACACAGTTGAGGAACGGTTATGCTGCCAGGGTTTCATGGCTTGAGCTGTGCTGCCTTGGCTTTATTTCTTGAGTGGCATGATCTAGATGTCAGATGTTAGGTTTACTTGGTTGGTTTTAGGTTGGACTGGATGATCTTTAAGGTCTTTTCCAGCCTCATCATCACTGTGAGACTGTGATATTTGTCTTTTTGATCCGTAGGAGAGAAAAAGTGCATTAGAAGTGAAGAAATGCCGCAGGTGTTGGTGGTGTTTCTCCATAAATGTGTCCTATTAAACTCTGAGGTTTAATGGCTTTGTGTATTGCATGCACAAACAGCCCTTCTCCAGGGAAATACCTAAACACTTTATCTTGGTTTTCATACACTCCTGAGTAATTAACATGATAAAGGGCCAACATTCTTCGTTTAAAATGCGGAACTTAAAGTATTTGTTTATGTTTTGATGGTTTCTCCCCAGCCTCGACTAGACTTTTGATCAGATAAAGCATTTCATTCACAAGGTAATGTGATGTTCTCTTTTTAAGTTCTTGTTTTAGGCAAAAATGGGGAAGGACACAGACATTGACATGAAAAGCAGACCTTTCAGCAGAATATTCTGAGAAATAAGAGTGACTTGTCCCTACCTTTTAGTTCCCAGCTAGGAGAGTGATAAATCTGGTACAGAACACAGTAATCTCTGGCTTGTACCTGCGTTTTTTGGCAGAGACATCTCCAGCTCACAGAGCATCTATCCCTGGAACTACTAGCCAAGTGTTGCTGCACTTTAAACCACCTAAACTTCAGAGCCTGATACTACAGATAAGAAGAAAAAGTAAGCACAAAATAATTTAGAAACTTAAAATATCAGAAGTAACTTCCACTTGATGACGCTCCCAAACCTCTAGCAATGTTTTCCGTGCACTGACACACATGATTACTCAAGAGCTCAGCACTTGTTTCTGACATGCAAGCCTGCCAGAGCCAAAACAGTAGGGACATTTACAATACAGTGATGTAACGCTGTCCCACATTTTGTAAACGTGGTCCTATGTTGCAACCTTCCTTCGTTTTTAATACCAGAGCAGAGATGTTTAGTGCACAGTCTCTGCTGCAACATTACCATCCTTTCCTCTCAGCTCCGCTATTTCATAACTTGGTGAGGAACTCTGTGTCCACACAGTTATCACCCATGACTTCATCTGGGTACAGCTTTCTGTTCCTCTATTTATTTTTGTGAACAGAGCACTGCTCCTCTTCTGCAATGGCCAAACCTGAAAGTAAAGGCACCCATTACTTCCCTAGGATGCTAAGGTTGTCCTTTCCACAGCCAAAACCTTATGTGCCCCACAGAGATAGAGCAGGGTAAAGTATCCACAAGGACATGCCCTACATACATCTCCATGCTGCCAGTGCACTCCTTGTCTGGGCACCAGAGGAAAGTTGTCTACATGGGAAAATAAATTGGAAGAGCAGCAGCAGTGCAATAGTCCCTTGTACCTTACTCTGGTTTGGTTTATCTCACTGGGAGCAGAGTTACTTCAGAACACAAACCTCACATTCAAGCCCTGTTTTATAAGATAATTGTTTGCCTGTCACTTGTTCCTACAGAGGTGGTTGGGTCACCGTCTCTGGAGGTGTTCAAGGTTAGGCTGGATGAGGTGCTGTGTGGCATGAGCTAGATGTCAGATGTTTAGGTCTACTTGGTTGGTTTTAGGTTGGACTGGATGATCTTTAAGGTCTTTTCCAGCCTGATCCACTGTGATACTACGGGCAGACCCATTTGCACTGCTCTGTGCAATCATCTGAGTAGCTGAAGGCAATGCCTCTCCTCTGTACTCCCTTCACACCTGGCTTTTAGGGACAGGCAGGAATGAGCTGGAGCTGGGCAGGGAGAGGAGGGAACAACCCTAGGGGATCAGTACTGTGCTCTGGGTGTTTCCTGGATCATGCTGTTGGAGCTACTCTGATTTACAGCCAGTGCAAAGAGGCCATCAAAGAAGCTCCTCATATTTCTCTTACCGCCCACACCTTGGAACATTCCACATTCCACTTTCCACTTGCATTCCTGGCCCTTTCCATGTTGTCTGAAAGTGGGGAAAAAAACCCTTGAGGAAAAAGAGAAGTCAAGTGGTTGCAGCCATGGCAGGGAAATTCATTATTTAATAATATTTCAGATTATTAAAAGCCCATTCCCTGGGCTTTTAATGTTATCCCTTTTCCCTTGGTCATGTTAGTGTTTGCAGATCTCCCTCTGGCTGGCTGCTTGGAGGAGTCTGAGCCAGCCTGGTCACTTGGAACCAAAGTAAAACAAGACCTGGCTCACTGAACAGGATTCTTATGCTGACTTTATTGCTAGATCTCTCCCATCCTGCAGACACAGCTTCTGACCAGGGCTCCCACAGTTGAAACAATACTTTGGTACCTGGCACAGCCTCTCACTGCCATGCTGGATCTGAGGCCACAGGTTAGATAGAGCAAGACACTCTGCAAGAAGTCTGGCTGTCTTGGTCTGAGTTAGAAGGGAACTCATCTTGTTTGGTGATTTTAGCTCTGTCTCTTCCAAGTACCCACACTTCTTTAAGTTAGGGGCATATTTGTGTAGTCAGCGTTTGCTTCTACATGTGATAACGCTTGCTGTTTACAGCTTCTACTAAGGACTGGCATGGAAAAAGGCTTTTGCTTCAGAGCGAGGTCACCACGTTGGGGAAGCCCTAAGTAGGAGGCTGTGTCTGTAGAGAGGAGCAAGCAGGACAGATGGCCCTAACCTTACTGAGAAGCTATTCCATTCATATAAGCCATGTTCAGTATAAGGCTGAGGGATCACAACAGCCAGGCTCTCTTCTTCAATGACTAGCACCCAAGGAGGGCTATGTCCATTCTGCCTGAGATCCTGTGCAGTCCTGAATCCAGTTCCAGAATCCAGCTCCTGGATCTGTTTCCCATCTCTTGCTGACTCCAGTCTGGGACTTTCCCAGTGTCTGCCCACAGCACCAGTGGTGTCAGTGACTTCACTACCATCAGGAGGGTTGAGTTCAATATTGATTGTGAAGCTATTTGTATATAATTAATTCCATTGTTATTGTCTTCATTAAAGCTATTTTGATTTTCCAATCCACAAGTGTCTCTCCCTTTTTCTCTTCCAACTTTAGAGAGTTTAATAGAGAGTGTCTCTCATTTGGTGTCTGGTCCAGCCTTAACTCATCACACTGCTTGAGCATCTCCAATCTGCTGCTGAGGATGTGCTAAAGCATGATTTTTGTGCACAGCAGACTTTCCTTATGCAGTTGGGTGAAGGCTATGTCCTGAGATGGGCAACCACAGTCAGTATCTGTTCTTGTTGCCATGCCTTGACACTGGGATGTCAGAGCAAAGGATGAGTTGGGCTTTCAGGATTCAAATATCGAGAGATACAATGGCTGAGGCTGGCTGATACCTCTGGTACAATCCCCTGCTCACAGTAATGCCTGTGTAAGAGTTAGATGAGATCAATAACAAAGCACACGTGCTGTGTAATCAAGTATTCCTCTAGAGAGCTACCTGCTGTAGGCACTTGGTGATACCCTAAGTTGGAAAAGGAGGTAAAATTGTATTGGACAAAGTCTCGAGAGTTTGGTTTCTGTGGGTGTCATCAATCGACTTCTGCCAGTTCCCTGCAGCTGTGCTAGTGAGAAGTCAATCCCTGCCTTGAAGAAACTGCAGAAATGCAGCTGTGGGGGGCCAGTTCCTTGTCTGAGCTACATTTACTCTCTATTTCTGGAAAGCACCAAGAGTTGGGACAGCTTCTGCCCAACACCACCTCTGCTGCTTCAACACAGGCTTGGAAAAGCAGCAGAGTCTCAGTAAAATCTCGTTTCAGCTGGATCCTCTGCAAATGCCTCTCAAGCAGAGGGAACTGCAGGGACAGTAAGTGGCATGGAGCAGCAGCTCGGCTGTGCTAATGACTGAGAATATTGCGGGAGACATTAAGGGGCTGCTGTTAAGGTGCTACTAATAATTTTCACAATAATTTTCATTTCCATCCTTCCCCTGATGATCTGAATCTGCTACGGATCCTTTTAAAGCCATTCTGGCTGCTAATAGTTTATTGCTTTATTTGATAGGTTGCTAAGGGATAGCAAGGCAGCTTGCGAGGTTTATTTCCCCCTCCCTTCAAACAGTGAGAGCATTTTAATATTTCTTGGAGAAAAATGAATGCAATAAAATCTGAACATCTTGGGCCCAATCACACCGCAGAGTAAAGCTCTGCGCCTGCGAGGGCTGGTTTGCTCTGGATCTTCCAGTTACTGAGCTGTGAGGATAGCTGGCAGCACCACCAGAGCAATCCCTTCTTGCTTCAATTAGTGAGAATCTTCTGACTGATTTTGGAAGGGAAGAGGGAAGGTATGTGGACCTCTGGGGTTTTGCTGATAGGTTTTTTTTCAGCGAGTTGTTGTTGCTCTGGGTGAAGTCACACGATGATGACCCCAAGCATGGAGATGACCATTACCAAGTGGTGGTTTGGACTGTGGTTTGCAAGGTTTGGTAAGCATACAGGTGATAGCAACACCATCACTGAGAAGTAGTGCCATTGATCCCTACCAGAGAAGAGTGGTGGTAGTGACTTAGTAGCAGGCACCATGAAGCCAAGAGTGTTGGAGTGAGTGTGGGACCTGCACAGGGCTCTTCCAAGGGAATTAACAAATCCTCCATTTCTGAGTTGCTTAAGGCTGGTGCAGACAGAGAAGCGGGGAGCCCTGCACAGTCCCTGGCCTCTCCAGCAGCTCTCATTGCTCCTTGCTAGCAGGAGTCTTCTTCCCCTGCAAAGCACAGGTCATGGCATCGGGACTCAGTCACCAGATGAGGGCTCAGAGTGCCAGACTCAGGCTGGGGATTTAGCTGTGTGTCCTGGGTTAGAACGAAGCTCTAGATCAGTTCTGGGTTGGTGCCTGCAATCCAAGCACACCAACCAACTCTGGCCAAGGATTTCAACAGGCAATGAAGCAGCTTTGCTAACAGGAAATGAATGTATTGATCCCACAACCAAGAAGCAAAGGAGAAATCCCCAAATAGGTAAAAGAACCAAAAAAAGTCAAACAGGAACTGTATCCCAATGCCTTCACACACACTGAGAGAAATGGGAGACAGCTAACCCATCAGGTTTTGGCTTCAGATGAGAGCTCTTGGGAAAAACACACTCTAATCAGAGGGGGAATTCAGCCATCCCCTCCATCCACAGAACTCAGTAGGGCTCCTGAGGCCCCCTTACATCGTGATGCTTGTGCAAAAGTCCCTTTTGCAGTTGTCTTGCAGACACCAGTTTCCTCTGTACCTCTTGGACTTGCTTCTAACTCTTCTTGTCCTGGGATTTCTTCACAACATGACTATGGCCAGCAGATCTTATCCATGAGTTCTTCAGGCTGCAACAGCATCTGAGATGTGTGAACACAGCAGACACTTCAGAACCCTTCTGTTTGCCAAAGGTTTATGAGATCAGTCTCATCTGCTCTTTTAGCACACGCTGGCCAAGCAGCAGGAACCTTCACAAGCCCACCTTAGGACCTCTTTCTCCCGCTCCTCTTAACTTCTTCATTCCCTCAGTGGCAGAGCTGAGATACAGCACCTGCATCAGCCCCGTGGCCCTGGCCATGAGGGGGCACACCTGTGGTGAGGACAGAGGCAACAGGGCTCTGGGCACGTGGGGCATCCCCTGTTGTGATAAACAGGACCTGCTCCAGGGCTCTCTCTCTCCACTTCAGCATCTT
>VZRI01005106.1:251447-275863 GCA_013397515.1 Upupa epops | reverse complement strand
CCTTGAGCAATGTGGTCTAGTGGGGGGTGTCCCTGCTCACGGCAGGGTGATTGGAACTAGGTGATCTTTAAGGTCCCTTCTAGCCTGAACCATTCTACCTCTATGAATCTCTGTGCTCAGATGGTGACTCCCGTGTCCCAGTTCATGTCCACCGCTCCATGTCCTTTAACTGGACTGCACCTAGAAGAGCCTGGCCCCATCCCCTTAACACCCCCCCCTTTAGATACTTTAAAGCATTTTAAAGATCCCCCCTGCTAAACAGACCCAGGTACTACAGCCTTTCCCTGTAAGAGAGATGGATGCTCTAGGCCATCCTCGTCGCAGCCACTTGCTGTGCTCTCTCTACTAGTTCCCTGTCCTTCTTGATCTGGAGAGCTCTGAACTGTACACAGTACTGGCAGGGAGAAGACCTGTGAACTTATGGAATCAGTCACAGAAGCTCAATGCAACACCAGCAGGAAAATCTCTCACCAAAACAACTTAAAATTACTTTATTTTTGAAGTATATCAGCGCAATATTTACAAAATATTTTCATGTGTCATAAATAAAAACCTTTTCTTGGGTAAAGGCTGTAGATCTATAGCTATTTAAAATGCCTCTATACTTATACGTACACACCCACAGACACACAGACGGAAGCATACAGGTGTGAACAACTTTGGTTTTAAATTACTGGTGGGAAAAGGCTGGGTAAAACAATGGCATTGTGATTTCTTGCCTTTAAATTCGTACCCGCAAGAAACTTGGAGCAGAGCCTGTACCACCATGGCATGGTGGGTTTCTCTCCTTTCTGGGCAGTTAATTCTGCAGCCTGTACTCAGCCACCAGCTAGTAACAGCTTAGCCTCATCCCACAGTGACACAAACAGGTTCTACTGCAGCTGGCTTTACACAACATAAACCCATTCTACATAATGGTTTTTATAAGGCAGAGTATGCATGACCATTCCAGTTGGTTTGATTTTCATTCCTGAACTGCTCAACTCTCAGCTCGCCAGAGGGAATCACTAGGTAAAACCTGGGAGCTTCACACAGTGCAGACAAATTCTTACACTGAATTGTTCATGGAGAGTCATCTCCCATTGCTGCACTTACAGAAAAACCTGTACGGGACAGACTCATCTCCAGGAGATCAAAGCTTCTGTGAATACTCCCACTAGCAAACTTTAGGTATGACAGGAAGTGTAAACTCAACATACTTCTTAAACGTTCTATCACACAAGTAACCCTTTTCACCACTGACTTTAGCGAGGGGGTTGCTTCAAGTGGTTCAGCCCTGCAGCCCCAGCAGGGAGACTGTTCACGAGACAACCAATTTTATTTTGTTGAATTCTTGATGCAAGGTGTCTGCTCAGTTTGGAGCTTCACATACATGCATCCACAACTTGGGTACGAACCTCATACTTCACAACATAACAGCCAACTCCAAGACATGCCAAACTACTCAATCTTTAAAAACACAGATTTTATTACATTAGTATTCGGCAACAGCTTTCCAAAGTTTTAAACTGTTAGAAGGAGAAAGCCATGTATGTCGTTGAAAGACATTACCTTAGTACGAACAGGAGACGGTGCCAAGATTTCTACACGGTACACACTGATTCCAAGAGAAGCGGACGATACTGAACAGCTCTCAAAACAGTTGCAGACAGTGGCAGAATCTCGTGGAATGTGCAGCTCCTAGTAAGCTGGGATTTTTACTGCACCAGTCACATACATACAGAGCTGAGCCCCCTCGCTTCTCATCAGCTCCTCCTACTGACTTTCTGTTTGATGTACTGGTGATGCAAAGGCAGCGTCACTAACTCGGGTCGAGTTTGTTCCATTCAAGAAAAGAGATTTCAAAACTCTGTCAAAAATACACTAAATAGGACAACTCCTCTTTTTTTTTTTATGAAGCATCCATGACTTTTACAAATTCACGGAGTTAAGAAAGCCTGAAATTGCTTCCAGTACCACACACTGCACAATATGAACACGCACACATTCAGCATGAAAATTACTCGCTGCTGTGCTCTCTAAATTCAGTGCTGAATTAGGCTCCAACAGCAGCATCACTTCTCATCCAAGAATATGGCACAGAGAGCTCTCTCACTGGACTAAAATATCAGCCACCAGAGCATACATGACTACTGGTCCATAGAGTAGAAGTACTACTGTTCTGTGGAAGGAGGAGAACTCCATTAATAACTCAAGGAGAGCTGGGAGTAAACTTTGTACTTACACAACTTTGTGCATAAGCATTTCACCTTTTTGCTTTTATATTACAGTTTTGCTGAGAGTCATAAAAGATGTATTGGTACAATCTCTACTCCCTGCTTGGATCACGGACATATGACCGCACCTTGCCCATGCACACAAGTAAAGAAAACAATAGTCTAAATGGTATTGCAATCTTTGGGCTGAGCTGGCCCATTACCAAAGCAGTGACTAATGATAGTTTCTGAAAATAATACCACTAAGGATTACTGCAGGGAGACCCCGTAGTGGGCAAACAGTGCTTTTCATATTCTCGCTCTCAACCATCCCACGTATACTGTAGTAAGAGAAAAGGAAGATCACGTGTGAGCAACCGCACACGGTCCTCGCTACAGCTGCTGTAACTATAGAATGACATCATCTATATCAAAAGCACTTTTGCCACCACGCACGCAAAACAACTGGTTTCCTGAATTTCTTCTCGCTGAGTAGTGCATCTTCAAGGCCACAGTGTAGTAACGATGTACTTTTCACACACCACATCGCTCTGCGGTTCTGGGGGTTAAGAACAGAAAAAAACAGACTGTCAGGGAAGAGCAGCAACATTTTGTGTTGCCTACCCAAGTTACAGCTTAAAAGCACGAGACTTCTTGGTTTGTTTCAAACTTAGAAAGTCTGCTTAGCACCTAAAAAACGGAAAAGAGGCTCTCAGGTTGGTCAAGCATGACTTCCCCTTGGGGAAGCCATACCAACTGTCCCTAATGACCCTCTTTCCCTGCTGTGTCTAGAGACAGCATCCAGGACAAACTGTTCCGTCACCTTTCCTGGGATGGAGGTGAGGGCAAGTAACAAACCTAGTAGTACAGAGTTTCCTCATAACTAAACTAAACTTCCCCTGGTGCAACTTGAGGCCATTTTCTCCGGTCCCATCACTTGTTACTCGTAAGAGGAGACCAAGAGGCTATAGGGCAGGTCCTAAAGTTCAAGATTCAGGTTTGTCCCAAAAAAAGTTACTGAAGTAGTTCTTAAACGTTATTAAGATGTGCGTTGGTCTCGTCCATTTTTAAAGAGCGCTATCTGACCCTGGAAAACATTAAATTGTCTTCCCCTCTCCCTTTAGATATTATTTTACTCAAGTCTTCTTTTAAACCACTTCCCTGTCAAGTTCCATGGGCGATCATCAATTGGCGAATATGTAAAGGCGGCTCAGCTAGAGCAACACCAGGAACAAACCCCTCCAAAACAACGCAGGCAACAACCTACCACCAAAGAACACAGTCTACACACTGAAACGCTGTATTGCTTAAAGGAAGCGTACAAGTGATCTGACTGTCCACATCTTATCAAAAGCATAAACAGCTCTCTCTCACCGACTCTCACTCTTCTTTGCTCAGAATTACACGTTCTTCCCCTCTGTATGATACAGAAAATACAAATTCTTTCTTCTCCATGAAATGCAATCTGAACAAGAACAGCACCTGCGCTTAAACCCTCTCCATCACATTAGCACTGTTTACTCTAAACATCAAAGTCCCAAAGAGCATGCTAATTAAAATGAATGTGGACATAATTTGGACTTACCATCATTCTAACATCACTCTTTTTGCATCTGTAAAAGCCAAGCAAAAGGATTAGTGATGAGCAAACCAGCAAGAAATGCTTCACAGTTAATATTCAGATTAGTTCTAAGATCTGGGTTAGAAGTTGCTAGTACTCTGCATGCCAGCCAGTGAGCAAAACAACAATAAAAATAACAAAAAAAGGACTCCAAGTAATCTCTTTCTTGCCATAAATTCCCCCCATCTAAAGCACTATCAGAACTTCCCAACACTACGGTAGAGTTTCAGAACCCAAAGAACTAGGAAAAGAACAGAGTGACAAGGACAGATTTTCCATAACCCTAAGCATTCAACCGAGGTAAATGCCTATGAAGAATTCACATCAGCTTTCAAGACCTTTCCCTCTTTTCCTCTTACAAGTTGGACTTTGCACAAAGCAAAGAGTCTGGATTCAAGATCCTGAGAAATGAAATCTGTCCTAAACCAGTCAAACAATGCTGCTGGCTAGCAAGCACAGAAGCACAGCGCAGGGAGTATGGAGCTGCAGGCACCATTTCAGCGAGAGATCAAAGTCTTACTGGGTTGGCTTAGAGCCGCATGAATCGACATCTCAATGCTGTCGTACCGAGAACTATGACTGTGTTTTGACTGCTTCGCACAAGCCTTTAAGTAGAAAAGAAGTCTTGAATATCACCTACCATTTAGTGGTTCTTCTACAGCTTTCTGCAAAACATTTAAAAATATATATGTATAAAAAGCCTTCATGTTTACTTTTGGCTCGCCACAGTTAAATTACTCTAATTGACATATACAGTAAGTAGTGATTCTACAAAGATGAAGAAAGCTGGATGTTAATAAAATGAATTACTACAGTGGTGACAAAAATTAAATCAAGCAGTAACCGTGTTCTCCAGATTATTTTTCTCCTACTGTAAACTTTTCTTCAGAAGAAACTCCTCCGGGGGGCAGCAGAAGGCATGCAGACTCTACTTTTAAGCTCTAAAACCTGATTATTTCTGTTTGATCAATGGTTATTTACAGAGCAGTACGAGTAAGACAACAAACAATAGTAGCCAAGTCTTCAAAATTAACTATACACTGTCTGTAAGACAATCATCAGAAACACCATACACACACAATCACAGCAATGTACAAAAGCAAATAAAATTCAACGATTGGTCAAGACGAGAGATTTCAGAAAGCACGCCTTCTCTCCCTCAGACTCAAGAAAATATCAAGCATCTTTTGGTAAGTGCACCCCACTGTGAAAATTAAGCACTTCACTGTTGGGTTTTCCCTAGTCTTTAGATTACACAGAATCAAAGTGTGAAATAATCTTGACAACAAGGATTTGTTGCCTTGACGTACAGCAATGCATGCTGAACAGCCTTTGACAGAAACAAGCGACTCAGTAACACAACTTTCTACTAGGTCTCTGGGAACCTTCAAGCTCTTGGGCACACACTACAGTCACCTAATTCCCCTCGACCTGACACTCCACTAACCGCAACTGCAAACCCAGCGCCTGAGATTTCCAAGGACCTCTGAGCTGTAAAAGTGTGGCTACTTCTCCATTACTCAAATTTTGCTGGGGTGTAAACTCCCTGTGAAGAGAACACCTCACAAAGATAATGAAGTTTCACAAAAGATACTACCAGGCATCTTGTTTCTATTGCACAGCTTACTTACAACCAAAAACTAAGTCAAACACAACAGGAAAAAATCTCCTCTTCCCTGTCTGTTTCTACAAGTAACTATAAGCATGACAGATACAGGCGAGATCGTATGTTCAAATACACATGTATGTAACACGCTGCTCAGCTCATTTTTGAAACATACTGAACTTTGTCAACCTCTTCATTTTTGCTTTTTGAACTCCATACACTTACAATCTTCCCATCAAAGACCAACCCTCTGAATTACTGTTCCTTACAATGAATAGAAATGAGAAAAAGACAACAAAAAAGGACAACCAAAAAAACCCACACTGCTGTTTTCCCAACTGCAGTCGGCTCTCCTCTGACACTGTTAGAAAACAGTGAGACCTGGCAGTGTGTCTGCAGTGATGGTTGCCAGCTGAGAAATGGGATGATTTAGTATTTACAGCGCTCCTCTGCCACAAGGAAATTTTTCTGTTATGCTACAGTTGCACCTCCTTACTTGCTTCTGAAAAACTGCAAATGAGTCAGTTCATGGGTCCCTAGAAAAGCACTGCCTAAGTCTATGAAAATTACTGGTCTAGGAATGATTACTGTAAAATTCAAAAAATCTGACCGAAACCCTTTTGTTCTGTGTGACCTAAAGACAGGCACTGCTTTCAGACAGTCTCGTTAAATAAAGGGGCATTGTAGGAAAATAAGAAAAGAGATCAAGGCCATAGTATGACAACTCAAGAGACAGTTCAAGGGTTCTGGTATAAAAGACCATAGGAAAAAAACCAAACCCTAAGCCTTGGTTATAAGCCACCTGGATGTTTAAAAAGCTCAGCAGTACCTGGCACTCACCTTGAGTAAGAGGTCTTTATAAATTCATGTGAAAGAGTGTATTGTAAAAGAACATCAAACTTCCCTTCACATCCAGCACCTTTTTGTGCCAGCTCTTGAAATTCCATTTGAGTACAACAGTCAAGAGTAGCTGTTAAGTAAGGGCAGCAATTACAGTACTAGAGACACACTCAATAGGGACAATGAAGACCACCAACTCACTCAACATTAGACATCTGTTAGACAGCCAGAACTTTGCTTGCTACCAACCTGGTCTGAATTCGAACTAGTGGAGAAAGGTTCAGTATCTCACTACAATCCCCTGAGCCATCTAGTCACCCCAAATTTATTAATTTTAAGCTTACCCCTGGACGAGGATGGTCTTTCATTCTTGAACCTAAAATAATTATCAAAAAAACCGATCAGATTAATAAATGTCATCATCTACCACATAAAAATAGCTGGTAACGCTTGGAACAGTGTACAAAACAGCAGCTTTCCTTTTCCAAAGATACCTCACATGATGTTCCGCAAGGTTCTTAAAGCCTCCAAGCTCTCCTCTGCTTAGGAATTGAATAATCTTACCACGTACAGGCGGTGAATTGCCTCCACTCTTAAAAATTAATTACGCTACACACTACTCTTTGGGTTTATTTTGATGTACTGGAATCCGCCCCAAGAGTCCCATTTGACTTCTTCATCCAGCATAATCAAACTACAAATGCAATATTTATGCAGCATTGAAGTTCTATATATGAGTAGTCCAAAGCCAATAGAGTTTGTACTGTTGTTAAGAACTTCCCCTGTTGATAAAAGGCTTGCGTCATTTCCATATTTCTGGCTCATCTTCATTAACCAATCTGCCTTAATTTCTTCTTTAAATTCCTTCTGTAATGGAAATCACCCCAGTCTCAGGGTCTACTATTTCTGACTATGCCCACACACGTTGTACAGACACTAAACGTGGAAGACTGCATAGTTCAATGCTGTGTACACATTACCTTGAGCCTGGAAGCAATACATCATCAATTGCACGGCTCTGCATCCAAACTAACAAGCTGCTTGAAAAGCCTTCGTGCACAGCTTGCAACAAGTAACATCACTCTGCTCTCAGACCTGAGCTATAGTGGCCGCATATAATGCTGCAGCGTACTCACATCCCAACCACACAGCATTGCCATGCGTTTTGCCGATTTAAAAAGGTATGACTTTTGTTTGACCCATCCCATAACCCCTTCCATAGACGATCCAAATGCTCTCTTCATTGTAAGCTCCAGCTAGCCAACTGTGATGGCTAAACAGTATCATCCATCTTAACAGCTGATACAGCCTTCTGAAGAAACCTAGCTGCGTTGAGACAGTTTGTTACGATAAATGTCTTCACTCGAAATTCCCTACAGGTGCTACGAAACAAAGCCAATACAGGCACACAACTTTTCTGTATTTGTTTAAACTATGCACTTGTGAAATCACACCTTATGTTCAAAAAAGCTGTAACTAACTCTGGAAAGTACAAAACCTGCAGAATATTAGCTGCTACTTACCCATAATAAACACGTAAGCCAGACTAAGCAAATGTGCAATAGCCACAATCGCTAAGCCAGCAATCAAAACAGACCCATGTAACGGAGGACAGGCTGTTAAAGACACAATAAAAAGAAAATGCATCATCTGACACAACTGAAAGCACAGAACTTCTATTTTCAGATCTAGCAGAACACTAAAATAAACCAACCTGATGAAAAAACACATGGAAACTATGCCAGAACTTCTGCATCTGTCTTCAGCAAGAGGCGTTCACAGACTCGCCCTGCTACAGCTAAACCGTTCCACTACATTCACTGCAATGGACACCACTCGTTAATTGTATTTTAAGCTTACACCTTCGATCCTAATTGTCCTGAACTACAGTAACAGTACTGTATTCTGCAATCAAGTTATTAAAGAAAGCCACAAAGAAGGGAACAGAATATGGGGGTAGCTGTGATGCAAATGAGCCACAGCTGTCAGAAATGCTTGAGGTTTACAGCAGGAACGCAGAATGCAAAATCGTTTGGGTTAGAAAGGACCCTGAAGATCTAGCTTCAACCCCCCCTGCCATGGCCACTGACACCTCTCACTAGACCAGGGTGCCCAGAGCTCCATACAACCTGGCCCTGAACACTTCCAGAGAGGGAAGGACATTTATAATATACCTGGACAATGTGTTCCAGTGCTTCACCATCCTCATGGTGAGGAATTTATTTGTAATATCTACCCTCTTGTAGCTTGAAACCATACTGTCCTGTCCTACCACTAGATACCCCTGCTCTGTAAAAAGTCCTTTGCTTTGTTTTCTGAACCTTGTTTTCAGGTTCTTGAAGTCATTGCAGATCTCTCTACTGATACTTCAGAGTCATTTAACTAAAATTCCAGAGTTGCAGATGACATCTTCCTTTATAATCTATGAAAAGGTCAAACTTTCCATTTGAAAGTGTAATAAAACATCCTCCCCTTGGTCTTACTCTAGAGGATGAATCCTTGAGCAGAATTCCCCCACCAGTTTATTTTACTATTATATTTGACAGCACTTCGGTGCCCCTTCTCTCAGGGCTGAACAATAAGCTTAAAGCTCCAATCACAGCTCCACTGAAAGGTGTGTAATTTCAATTGGATTACACAAACCTTTAGAAAGCAATTCAAGAAGAAACAGTTTTTCTTAAATCCACAAATAAATCATTGAAATGAAGGCTGTTTATACAAAATAATGATGTGTTTCCCAAGAACACACTATGGAGTCTACTACTGAATACACTGCCAAGAATGCCTAGACCTCACTTCACTCTTTCCTCTGTGTGGGGTCTTCTGCTGGGTGAAGTAGAAGGCCGTTGGGGGGGCAAAGGGAGGATCAGAGGCAGAGATAAGGGGTGTGTGGTGCTCCTTTACAACAGCATCTGTTTTTCAGCACTGAAAGAGCACCAGCCACAACCAAACTTAAAGCAGCCCAAGAACGCTGTCCAGTTTACTTCTCTGCATTACCTTCTTAGGCTCTTACAATGATTTTTTCAGTACAGCAGTGGAGACACTCTGGAATCGATGGCCTAGAGACTGTGGTTGTCCCCTGCCTGGAGGTGCTCAAGGCCAGGTTGGATGAGGCCTTGAGCAACCAAGTCTGACTGAGAGGTGTTGCTGCACATGGCAGGGAGCTACAGTAGATGAGCTCTGAGGTCCCTTCCAACCTGAGCCAGTCTGGGATTCTGATGATTCTGGTATTTCTGATTTAGTCACTGAACATAAGAAATTATGACTCTAGTTTCTAACTACATCACGCCTCAGTAAGAACAACAGCAATAAAGGTTGGTGCTGCTTTCAGGTGATTAAAACACTACTTCCTGCAGAACTAAAACAGCAACAGTGCTCAGAACGCTGACGTGCTGGCTAGAGTCCTACTACTGAAACTGAGACATGACTGTGATGAAGCTACCACAGCAGCCCTGAAGTACACTTACAGATGTTACTCAGTCCAGTGGAGTGATTTCCCCAGCATTCTAGTGTTACGCATTAGCAAACATAATGTATAAACAACAACCAGAAGACATTTTCATGGGGGATAAATTGCTTACCTGAGACACACAATGCAAACCCGACCACAGCAATCACATAACCAAGAATTTGCAAGCCTATCAGAGCGAATGTTGCTTGTGGTAAACTATCAAAAACTGGGAAAGACAGAAACGGAAACAACATTGTAATGTTTCATGTTCAACCACAGAGACAAAACGTAGATCATTCGTATAAAGCTGGAAATCAGATACTCAGCGAGTGTAGCAACAGAACTCACAAATCACTGCAAGTCACTCAAGGCTCTTGTATGTGTACACACACGTAAATATTTATGTATTTATGGAATTATAAATAACCCACAAGTACAAAAACATCAAACGCATGCATTCTCAGAGTTATCCATCCCAGTCCCAAGACCCAGGAATCACACAGATGTCCCACACTAGAAGTCATTTTTTGAGCAGGTTCTTCATTCCTGACACAACTTAGCTGAATAAACACAGAGTAAACATTTTATTTTGAGGTGGTCAGGAATCCCGGACACTACCACAGCACCTACATACAGAAACAGTACTTAGGTTATGTGAGGTGGGAGAAGGAGCTCAGTTTTTCAGTCGGTATGTTCTTGAGCTCATGAATGAATAAATACTCACCGATTCCAAACATAAAGTACTGAAGCGGTATCAAAATCACAGCAGGAACTACAATTAGGCCAAGACCAGCTTGATTTTGTGCAGTGTAGCCGTCTGGAAATATTTTCAGGAGAATTAGTAAAACAAAAATCCTTGCTTAGAATAAAGGACAAGGCCACAAAAGTGTCTTATTAATATCATCACATTTTTAGGATCCAGAGAAGTCACCCCCTAGCCCTTAAAATTCACCCAAGATAACAAGACAGACAATAGGAGAGCCTGTGTCTCCCTATGACCACCTAAAAGCCTGACAACAACAGTGCTCTCTCTGACACAGTCTGAAAAAATAATTTTAAAATTAGTGGATGATGATTAATAAGCAATAGTATGGAAGTCCGTACTAGTGCATGGAAGAGACTACGTGCTTTTATTCCCACAGAACAGGAAGGCAATGTTAACACTTACCTTGGACAAAAAGGACAGTGCCTACAATTGCGGCCACTGTGAAAATGGAAGCTTCTACAAACATACCAATTTTCTTCTGAGGATCCATGTCATATTTTAATGCTTAAAGACAAAACACAGAGGAAACCAGTAAGACAACAGAACCTTCCACTAAAACACACAAATATTATGATTAGGTTCTTTGTCTTATCCCAAAAAAAAAAATCAGAAGTGCATCTCTAACCAAGATGTCATCTGCTTGCACCGTTTCACTTGGTTAATGCAGCTTACTCAGATAAATGAAGCCTGGCACCAGCATCCTAGTCAAATTCTCAACTCCACGTTGGGACAGTTTAATTCAAGCACTACTGACATTCAAATAGAGTGAATTTGTTACTCAGGTGAGCATCAGAAGAGGATTGGAAATGCCAGGTTTAACTCACTTCCCTCTGACACTGTGTGAGCTCACATGTATTGCCCCTCAGGGCACAGGGTGATGTTCCCATCTCACCGGAACGTTTTGAAGATAAGTAGATACAGGATGACCTACATGTTCTAGTGTCACAGACAAGACCCACTCCCCGTAAAACTGCTCTGCTAAATAAAATAGCTGCCATGTCAGTAATGCCTGAATGCAGTGGAGAGTTTCAAAGCAGCAGTAGCACTTCAGTAGGCTTTGGAAAAGGAGGTATAAATACAGAATCCATAGCAAGCCAAGTCTGGCTTCTGCTAAAGCTAAGACACTCAAAAAAAAAAAAGTCAGCTTGTGATTCAAGCTTGTAAATTAATGTGCAAAAAATCTTGGTTTATGTAAAAAATGGTAAGCAGAGAGAACAAAAACAACACTGAAATCACCTAACGAAAAACAAGGAGCACATACAGAATTGATAAACCGCCTACATGCACTTGTTAGCACGAAGAAAAGTATCACAAAGGTACAGCTACACAGGTCTTACATATGGGAGGGACACAGAATGCTATCACTTAGTCTTTAAAATTCTATCCTTCATTATACTCTCTTTGCCTAACACAGGAGGACTCCAAATCGTACTCTCAAGTAGTACCGTCATTTAAACCCAAAACTTGTTAGTGTTTCAAACAACAGTAAAAACATCCTGCGTACCTGCACTGGCACTTCACCTATTTTCATATTAGAAGCACGTTAAATAAGGAAAGCCAGTCACAAAAGGCACGAGTAAGGACTGGATACACTACACTTCAATCCTAAACGCCAGTCCTGTAAGGAAAAACACCAAACAGACCAACAACAAAATCCCCCACTACCCAAACCACTGCCCCCCACCCCCAAACGCAAACCCAAGAAAACACGCTCTTGGGCACAAGTCCAGTGAAACAAACTCTGTAAAGGTACACTGCAGCACTGCTGCGTCACAGGTTAATGGAACCAGTAAACTTTAGGAGGAAAGAGAGAGAAAAGAACTACAAACCACCAGCAATACCACAGGGTAAGTACACCCACAGCGAAGGGCAGAGACGCAAAACAATCCAGGCAGGCTCAACTTACTGCTGTAAAATGACAGCCCTTCTCCATGGCCGTGTCCCTGTCTATTTCAGGACAATCATTACTTGACTATCAGAAGGCTGCTATGCATGTTGATTTTCAGTCTCTTTGAAGACTTACATACCACTTCCACAAGCTCAAGGAAAGGTAGTAAAGGAGATAGAGTGATTTATAGTAGTCACATCTGTGTTCACCTGAGTGCAATTTCCTTCCGTTTCTTACAGACCTGATTCTAAGCAGAAACCTTTAATTTTTTTCTTTTCAGAAGTCTATGAATTGAAAAGGCTGATAAAACCCTCAAAGACTGAGGCAACAAACTGCACCATGGGAAAGCACTGACAGACTGTGATATGAACCATCATCCATGCTGCACAGATGCCAGACACCAGTATACAAACAACATCGAACAATGTCTGACACTGGTGAATGCATCACCTCAGAAAGTCCAGCGAAGTTACTGGCGTCAGCATTAAATTATAACTCGGCTGGTGCTAAACACCTAATGCACAATTTTACACTACAAAGAGCACCATCCTTCTCCCATACTGATTTTATGACCATACAACAGAACACACTGCTGTTCCTAACAACGTCACGATGAACCAACAGTGAAGAAAAGTGTCCTTGTCCTAACCCGTGTCAGGGGACGCAGTCAGTGACACCCCACAGAAATGACACACACATGAAAAACGCTCATAGCTTGCCTGAGCAACTTCTCACAGCAGAGACAAAACGCATAGCAGAGGAGACCTAAACAGAGACCCTTCAAGCCGCACCTCATACCGCTGTCTACAAAGACATACAGCTGCTAAAAACCTAACCTTGGAAAGCAATCCCTGTCCTCCGAGTGAGCTGACTGGCACAGATCTCACTGCCTACAGGTAAAGCCCCTACATCCATGCCACATGACTGTAGTCTGCTGAAGCCGCAGAACACACATATCTCTGACGAGGTCATGTTTTCAAACTCCACAAATGCTATGTCAGCTGTTGTTTTCATAGGTCATGTGTCCAGAAAGAGTGCAGGGCTCACTGAAAAGGGCATGGAAGACTCCACAGCCAGAGCGTAGGCTTGGTGTGCTCGTACTAACCAAACCTCTAAGTAATGGTTCTTACCAGGCTGGGAACTATCTGGAGCACTGAACAGGAATTCTCTCTCTCATAGCATTAGCTGACTCATACCAAAAGCAACCCCAACAGCTAACAGTGTGGATGATCTGGAGAGGATTCCACAGCAAACCATGCACCAAGTTATTTCACAAAGCAAACATATCACCTCTCTGTGTACTTTCCTGGGTCAATTCTACAGCCCATCTCTTAGACGTTAGCACCACCTTCCGTCTCACACAAATGCCTTTAGACATGCACACGATTTCAGGACGAATCAGTAATACTGAAAATTAAGAGGTATTACTTACCAATAACGATTAACTGAGATGAACACAAAGTAATAACTAAGAACAGCAACGCCATGATGATAGCCCTTTCCACTAGAAGGAACCATGGTCCTAGAGAATAAACAAAGAAAAAGGTCAGGAATTAAAAAAAAAAAACCAACCTGAGGTTCCTACCTCTGCACTTACTGTTCCTTTTAGGCTAAGGCTACAGTCTAGATTGCTCTGTACTGCAGGCAACAGTTTCTATCCAGTTATAATATGCTAAGCAAGTTATGACTTCTACCCATGGATTTTTTCACTCCAATACTGTGCGTGACAATCTACCTTTTCAGTATTTCTAGTTTCTACCCAAACATTTTCCAAAGTAGAGGTCTTAGCTTCCATGAGAGAAGACAGGTTTATGCTGTTGTCTGGCAGTAAAAGCCAGTCAACCTTTGAACTACAAACAGCACAGCAGATCAGAAAAATAGTGTGTTTAGGCTAAAAGGGACAATAGGACAAGTCCAACTCGATGCTTTCCCAGCTGTTCTGTTCTAACTGCTGTAATACCTAAAGAAATGAAATCCAGATACATGAGATAAGGAACACGAGCTAACTTAAGCAAAAAAGAAATACTGCCTTGTTATTTTAGAAGTATTTTACTTCATGCCTTCCCGCCATCATCCATTTAGCCTTCTTTCCCCTTCGTCTTGGATGCCCTAGGCTGTTCAGTCACTCATGCTTTAAGACTATATAAAGCCACCTCTCAGCATAAAATTCTGAAAACATCTCCACTGAACTGGAAAACAGAGTCAATTTTTTTCATCTCTGCTCATAACTACACTTAGACCCACTCAGTGGAATCCGAACTTCCAATTTCTTAACATTATACTTGCCACCATTCCTCTGCCCGCACTACTGCTTCCATATAAACTTCTAATCTTCATTTATAGCATCTTTCTTGGACTTATTCTTCCAAAAGGTTTGCACCCTGGTACGCACGACAGGCGGAATCATCTCTCTTGTGCCTGATACTGAATAAATCCACCTGCTTCTAACTCTGAGAGCTGGGAGTTTGTTTCTGCATGTTTTCAGTTTGGCAACTCGGGTGGGACTTCTCTGCTTGCCACTGGCACTGCATGGCAGGAGACTTCTTGGGCACCCTCAAGATCTTCTCAGAAGAACTCCCTTACTCACCCATCACCATGGGAGCAGACGAGAACCATCAGGCTGACCAGGAGGGTAAAGGGAAAGGGGTAGCCCTTAAGGCATAGCGAGACAGTCCTATGCAGGTAGTGCGAGCGTACTACTCACCCCTGTGGAGACCCAGGTCGTGGTGGAATTCAGAGGCTTTTGGTAAATGTTCCAGCCTCAGTGTGGTTTGGAGTACTTCTGTGTGGGATAGCTATAATTTGTGTCATCTGGTGTCAGCGTTTGGCACCGTGTATCTTTTTCTGAGCTCAGAACATCGCTCTGGGAGAAGTTTGGAGGGAGTAGTGGTCGACCTTTGGCTTTTTCAGGTGTTGTCCAGCAGGAGTTGTGAGTGTGAACGAGTGAAAAAAAACGCAGAGCTGCTGCTGCATGAGCATGACGTCCCCATTCGTAGTTCTTTTTGTGAGAGGCTGTGAGTGAATGCTCTCTGGAATACAGCCCAAACGAGTGCGTGTTGAGTGTTCGGCAGCTGCTGCGTGATTAAGCGCCTAAGCGTTAAATTATCTCCTTCTCAGGAAAGGCTGGTTGTGAAATAGTTTGCACTTCTGCGTACGCTATTAACACTATTCCTTCTCAGGGGGATTCAACGTGGATGGAAAATAATTGCTGTAGACACAAGCAGTACAAAGGTTAAAGATGGGGGAAAGGTGCCGGAGGCGGGGACAGTCAGGAATCTAAATCAGGTCCTTTAGGCTGTATTCTATCCCATTGGAAGGAGATAGTAGGTTCAAAAGGGGGAGATTCAAAAGAAAATCCTAATTAAATATTGCAATCAATGGTGGCCTTTATATAAATCAGGGGAAGGTGAAAAACAGCCACCATATGGGATTCTGAGATAGAACACTGATACAGCCAATGGTGTTTCTGACAGAAGAAGAAAATGATGCGATGAGGCGATTTATGCAGGTTATGTTTTTCACCTTCAAAATGAGCACCCAGAATATCTAAGAGAATGTGGGATGGTTCCCCCGTGGGATTCATTAATTTTGGCCGCAGAACGAGACAGGGAGAAAGGCTAAGTTAAAAAGATGTTGTTTGGCTTGTAGTATAGGGAAGAGGTGCATCAATCCAGCGAAAACTAGGGAAATTAAGAAACCTGTGGAGCTGACCAAACACTTTGTAGACTGCCTCCTAGGAGAAATGAGGGAAGGGTGGAAAGCAGACTCAGACCTCAGTCTCTCACAAGAGTTTTAATGCCGGCCGAAGGAAAGAGAGTCAATAGTCAGACTGATTTGAAATACGCTTTCAGAGATGTCCGTGCCCACGGAGCAGTTTGGAAGGAGAGAAGACTTCTGTCAACTCAAGGAAAGCATATAAAACATGCAGAGGAAATCCTGAAACTTGATGCTGCGCATCTACCAGAAAAGGTGGCGATTATGCATTGCAGAGCCCAGCAGAAAACTAGACATGGGAAATTCAGTGGCAGATGAAGAGACTAAAAGAGTGGTTGAGGAGGCCTCAGTGGGTATGCCATCCTTGATTCCAGACAGTAAAATCCAAACAGAAGGTACTGAAGGAACACCCTGAATACTGGAAGGATAGAAAACTGATACAAGATCTAAAAGGGAAGGTAAACCAGGGTGGGTGGGCTATGACCCCACAGGGAAAGCTCTTAACACCATTTGTGGGCTCTCATTATGGCAGAGCATAGAGAAACTCACTGGGAAGTTGAGGCACTACGTAAGTACTTAACTAAAAGCACAGTGACAAGGAATCTATATTACAGTGAGGCAGGTGACCTAGCAGCGTGAAATTTGTTTAGAAAACAATCCAAAGGCAGGGATTATTAGGCCAGATAGGTAAGGGAAACATCCCCGGACAACAATGGCACACTGATTTTTCTGAACCGCCCAGGAAAGGGGGGTACCGGTACTTACTGATACTAACAGACACACTCTCTGCTTGGCCAGAAGCTTTTTTTCCTTGCTGAACTAACAAAGCTCGGGAAGTTGTAATGCATCTCATACAGGAGACTACACCAAGGTTTGGGGTCCTGGCAATAACGTCCTCAGACCAAGGACCACATTTTATTGCATAAAGTGGTGCAACAAATCAGTAAGATTCTAGGGATTGACTAGCAGCCACGTCCTCCCTATCAGCCTCAGGTGAGTGGACAGGTTGAGAAAATGAATGTCATTGCATTCCAGATTGTAAAATTGGGCCAAGAGGCCGATATTCCTGGCCACAAGCTGTGAGTGCCTTCAGCATTGTCAAGAACAAAGGAGGGGATTAGCTCTTTTGAGATCCTATGTGGGAGACCCTATTCAATACAGCAAGGGATCTTGGTGCAGGCTGGTGAGGAGACTCTAACACGCTACCTCATCTCTCTGCAAAAACAGCTGCAGAAATTGAGATACTCGTTCGTGCCACAGGACTAGATGGGCAATACACAATACTAACATATACATAATCACCTGGCTGAAGTCCCTTTCAGAATCTCCTGTGGAACCAAGGTGGGAAAGACTGTATCAGGTGCTGCTAACCATCTACACAGCCACAAAGATAGAAGAGAGATGCTTGGATCCACCACTCCAGAGTTAAGAGAGGCTCTAAATCACGATGGGAATCAACACCTGCTGGAGATGGAGCCTCAGCAGTCCAAAAACATTGACTTGGATTTCTGTGACTTTAGCCCACTGCAGCTTGGTCAATGCAGCATTCGACGCAAACATTTATGAGGCCCTTGTGGGCGAGTGTTGTGAAACATACGAACTGTACGACTGTTGGACATGCGGGCAAGCGGGTAATTGCAGTTCACCACTCCTTGGAACCCCTACAGGCAATCGGGCTAAACCAGACCCAGCTACGTTACTGAATTATGCCACAAAAGGCTGTCAACGGAAAAGTAATCAGATGGAACACATGCCATATCAATTAGGGACAGATGAGTTTACCATCACTTAGATAAAGGACAACTCATCAGGAGAGTCATTAAGGAGTCTTTAAAAGCAACAGTCATCTGGAGAAATGGACCAAGATACCTTTAACGAAACAACCTGACGCTTGGCCCAACCTACTTCACATGATTGAGACAATAACCAACGGTTTGGATTTTACAGAAATAATCAGAACAGCAGAAGAATTTACAACCCTTCCATAGCCATAAAAGTTACCTGTAATCTACCAGATGGTTATCAGTGGCGTGCAGGCATTTAAAAGCCAGGAAACAGCTGCCGAAAAACCAGACGGGGGAGCGTACTATAGGCCACCTAGCACCCCCCCACTACAGAAAAGGGAAACATGGGAAGCATTCTAAGAGGAGTTTGGAGAAAATTCATTAAACAAGCACTGGCAAACCCTTTAGGTACGTATAATAATGGGTGCCACAGTTTTATCAGACCCTTAATGCCCTCATTAGCAGTGCATCAGTTAGAAAGAGCCATAGTCAATACACCAGCAGAGATGGATGCAAATTACAGCAAATTCCACTGCAGATGCAGATCTCTCTCAACAAAGTCCAGAAATGAAGACTTCAAGAGACATAGTAATACAGAAGAGGATACCCCTAGAAAGAGTAAAAGCCAATATGGGAGGGGTGTCCCCATTAGTCAATACAAGCTGTGGTACTTACGTTGATGAGTCAAGTGAACCAAAAACTGATGTCCAGAAAATTTGGGAACATGCCAAAAATCCTCATCCAGTGTCTCAGGATGGAATAGAGTGGAGATTCAAAAGACTGTTGGAGAAACTGACATCATGGTTACCCGATTTTGGATGGTTAAGGCAGGTATTTGTATGGTTGTTATCTTTTCTGGTTTTAAGGATTTTTATTCACATACTGATTAGGTGTTGCCTCTGCTGTACTGGAAATACCAAAGAGCAGTATGCTGAATGGAAGAGAAATCAACTAGTGCAAAAATACAGGGACAGGGAGATATTTCAGAAACAGGCAACAGTATGTCACAGTAAAAGAATTTACTAGATTTATGGAAAAGGGAGGATTGGCAACTCCACAGGAGTAGAGGAGGAAAAATGGAAATGTGCAGAAACAAACTGGCAAAGAGTTAGAAGCAGGTGGATATATTTCTGCCTGTCGTGAGTACCAGGGCGCAAACTTTTTGGACTCGCATTACACAGTCTTACCCATAAGCATCACTTAACCATACATATGTATTAGAGGGATGGAGTTTCATTAACATACACCACGCCCTTAACTCCTTCCCGTTGCATCTATGTGGTGCCACTCGGGGTCCTGGGATGGGGTCCCAGAGACCTTTTTCCACAGTAAACCCTTTCCCTTGAGTTGCTTGGCACAGACTGCTGTTGTGATGTTCCAGTCATTAACTGCAAAACATGCCAGTACCAGACTCTTGTCCTTGGGATAACTAAAAGTCTGTGTCAGCTGGCCTCTCCTATCTTGAAGATGTATGCTCCCTTCTCCAGCTTCCTCAACTGGTTCCTTCTGTCTTGCAGCTGTCTACTCCCCTCTCCAGCCCCCCTGCATGTTTCTCCCTCTTACCTCAATTCTGACCATGAGCTACAAGTTTAACTACTGAACTGTAGGTTATCGTTCACCATCCCATGCTGGCATTACAAATAGCAGAAAAGCAGCCATGGTGCTATCTGCTAGGATGCCAGCATGCAACACGCGACTACAGACGGTCCAGTCTTAAGAGTCTACAAACACTTACTGTACAGAAGTGCTTGCAATACTGAGGGTAGTACGTCAACCTGCAAACCACAACAAACAGCTGGACAGCTTTTTCTGCTAAAACGTTCCCCCTGTTTCTGGCAAAAGGTATTGTTTTGGGAGCAAATACAAGGAAGTCAGTTCAAAGCCAGAGCAAGGTCTGGAGGGGGCTGGGGGTCTGATGACAAAGAGAAGAGAGAAAACGGGAAGAAAATGAGTCAAAGAAAAGAAAACAGAGGAAAAAGGTTCAACTTTACAATCATATCCCTGTGAAGATAGAAGATGAGGAAAGAGTGTTTCCAAGGACAGGGGAGCTGGCACACAAAAACTGCTCATTGCTACCCACTTCCTAGATGAACCCAGAAATTCTGCACAGTGAGGAGTACTTGGCTCTTGTAAGAGTACCTTAGTAAAAGCATAAATAGCAATGTGTTAGTAGCAGCAGCATGAATTCACTGCTCAAAAATGACAGAGTGAATGCTGGTGCACGATCTCCATTATTTGCTAACCCTTTACAAAACTCACGTTCTATTAGCTTATTATCTCAATAGTCCCTCCAAGACGCTAATGAGCAAGCAATAAAAGGAAGAGTTTAAAGAGAACAAGTGACTGTTTTACCTTCAGCTAAGACCACAAACCTAAGACTTTACATTTTCTAGCATACACTCTCAAACCTAATGTGACCTTGCAACTATAAATTCTTCACAACCACACCTTTCCCTTGGTGTTGGGTGTTTTCCTCGTCGCAACTGTCAACTAGAAAATGAAATTAAAGTTACATCAGATGCCTGCTTTGCAGAGCTGTCAAAATTCTAGACACAGAGAGAGTAAAAATAAAACAACAAACGTTGCAAATGGGACTTCATCTTACTACATCTCTACGCCTAGTTCCCTTCTAAGGCTTGACCCTGAACGGTAAAAGCAGGATGAGCGACAAAGAAGCTGTAAGCTAAGGAAACTGCCTATACTGAGAACCAAATGGTTTTGTAGCATGCTTAACTCGTTCAGTGGCCATGCCACTCAATCTATTTCAAGATCATCTTTGGTAAAATCAATCCAACCGTGAACTACACAGACCTTTGCAGCAGGACACAAGTAACATCTGTTTGAGTCCCAGCAACAGGTAAATGATAAATGCAAAAACACCCTAGGACAATTCTACAGTGCACAGATAAGACTCCATGCGCTACACCCACACAACACGTTCAGTGCTTCTAAGCAGCTCTCCAGAGGCAAGAAGCAAGTCTCCAGAGCAGAATGGATCAATAATACACATATATCACAGAAGTTCAGTGAAGCTGTCACTTCTGCAGAATGCAGACAGACTGCACATGTCCAGCATTTCCCCATGATTCACTAGCTGAGGTGCTATGGAATAACAGCACATGGGATGCATCTGACCAGATAAGCTAAAAAGGCTCCCTAAAGGAGAAACTCCTCTATTAGTCGCCAGTATTTTCAGCATAATCTTCCGAGGATGGCATTTAATGCTAGGCAACTCTAACAGCTCATCCTCTTCTAATGTAGCATTTTCAACCTCACTGGAAAACCACAGACCTTCAGGTCAAGTTTTAGAGCTCTTATACAGCTCTATCTGTAATTTTTTCAGCACATAAAAGACTGTAAGATGCAATTCTGCAAAGAAAATACCTCTGTAGCCACTGTGATGGATGTACGCTTCTCAGCGTTATAAAGACCTCACGAGTGTGTTTCAGTGTGTAATACAAAACCATGAAAACACCCCCAACTATATAATCTAAAAGATGTGGTAGAGCACAGCTTTTACTACATTAGACATCATGACATCATTACTACTCACATTAGAAAGCCCGGGTGCTACATATTTTGCATTTTCTGTTGTAAGGTAATACACCGCCGTATTCACTGGTTTTCTCTTTCCTGTAAGACTGCGTGCACTTTCTCTCCCAACAGATTCTAGAACAATGGGAGGCAACTCACCTGTGTGGTTTCGAAGTTCAACTTTTACGTCTCCTCTGTTTAACTCTGTTACTTCGCAGGTATAGTTTCCAGGATCTGCTTCTGCACTTTTAAGTATCAGAGAGGCATTGCCCCTGGGTAAATCCACCCAAGATAAGTTGGCTGATGGAAACATCGGATCTCTGAGACAATTCTTTCTGGCTCCATCAAAAGAAAAAATGGTTTTTTCTTGTATTTTCCACGTAACAAACATTGCACTTTCATTTTTCTCCTTCAGATTAGTCACATAGCAGGGTAAAGTAACGGTTTTATTACAGTTAGTTTTTTCAACAAAACTTGGAGCAGTGAGTAACAACTGGGCAGAACCTATAAAAAAAGGGAAATGACACGTTCAGAATTACTAGTGTACATTACTTATATACACACACACGAGAATGCAACCCCCAAAGTATTGTGCGTGACTCCGGAGAATAAAAACTATGCTGCGAAACCACAAGAAGAGAATCAGGATTTAAGGGAGTAACAAAAGGAGGAAAAAGCACTGTAATAATTCTACCACAGCCCCCTGACAGCGACGTGGCCATTCACACGCCTATTTAATGCATTGAGAGCACACCCTATGATAAGTTTTAGAAAAAGAAACAAAACTTCAGGCTGCCACTTGCTTGGACGCTTCACCTGAAGTACTACACACAGGAACACTGCCCTGAAGCCTGGTTTCTGCAATCTGCCCAACCACAAACTGCCCCAGGCTCCACACAGGTGTGATCTAACAAGGGAGGTCTAGGCACCAGCTCCTTTAACAAGCACACAAGGAGAAAAAGTTTGCCATTTGTTCCTTCTTATCTCTGAAGGTGGAGCCAAATGCCCCCAAGTTCCTATCACTTCTTGCCAAGTGCCTCACGTGTGCACAGTATCGCACATTACATAATGTTACTTAGCATTTTAAAGTGTGCACACCAGAATTGAAAGCAGAGAACTTGCAATGATAAAACAACCTGGGTGTGATTAGTGCTACCAATCACTACTATCTACAATTCAGGTCATGAGAAAACCACACAGGACTACGTTATCACCGCTGGTTTTCGCCACTTCTCTCCCCCGTTCTTACACAGCAGATCTGACAGTCACATCATACCCAAATCCAGCTGAAAGGTTTTATCTATTCATCAAAAATTATAATATCAGTACTTAAATTATACCAGGAGCCAAATGAAAGATAAATTAATGCAGCCTGACGACAAAAATACAAAGGCTTGGAATCGTCTGCTTCCTCTATTTTAACTTGTGTACTCATCCATAAAATGAAATATGGAATAAAATATGTACAGTAAACACAACCCACGACCCTCAACCCTGTCAGCACAAGGACTTACCCACTGGAGTAGCTGATACTTGCATGCATCAACTAGCCTAGGACTAACATGTATTTGACAACTAAACTCAAATAGGGGAAAGGCAGGAAAGGAGCCCAACCAACCAAAACAAAAACTTGTGCCATTATTTGTAGCAGCTGGTGGTTTTTTTCAAACCAAGAGCCTCAGATCTAGTTTAAAAGGCACTGATTTTTGAAGCATCACTTTAACATTCTCACACAAGTCACCAGATTACTACTGAGTATCAAAAGCTTATCATAAGCTTTATGCGAATCATGTGCGACTGCACTCTGCAGTGAGGAGAGCCATTACCTCCTTTGCTCACTGACGCTTTTTTAGTCTGTACCTCAAAAACACAGAAGCAGAACAGAGTGAAGCAGCACCCAAACCTCAAACCACACCCTAATAACAGAAGGCTGCCCGCAACTAAAAGCTGCGGTACTTCAGTGGTTCTTTATGAAGTAGATTCCACATTTTATTTCATACTCCCTTGCAATCAAGTGTTTCCGAGTGTGGGGCTGAGAGTTTTGGTTTCGCAGGTTTCTTTACTTTCTCCTCTTGAGCTGGCACACGTACATTTTTACACAAATAGTTATTCTCTATTACTTCACTGAGGACAGGTAATTCTCTATTACAGCAAGGAGCCCCCAAAAGCAAACTACCGTCTTGCCAAACACAACAGCAAACAGAGAAAGTCTTGAAGTAATGAAGAGAACCTGACCACAATCTTCTCCCCAGTATGAGCTCAGAACAGCAGGGAGCTGTAAATTATCCATTCCACCGGCTTGTAGCCCACAGGAGCCGGGATATTTTGCCGAAAGGCAGGCAAGTATTCATGTGAACTGGGGTGGGGAAACAACGAGCAGGCTGCAGCCAGCCACCCGCAGAGGCACGCAGGCAAACGCCTGCAGGTTTTGTCCTCTTCAAACCTTCCTCCTTCAGCAGAAGGGGTTATGTGGATGCTCTCTCGTAAAAGGAGCCGCACTGCCTACTTCCACTATCGGCCTCTGGCATTCTTCCCGTGGTTTGAGGCAGGAAGGTGGGAACCACACGCTGGCGGTTTGGGGCGGGGGGCTGCCTCGGAAGGACAGGCCGCTGTGAAGCTGCCACAGGACTTCCAAACGAGCTATGGCGTGCCGCTCCGGGCATGCCGAAACCACACCAGGACTGGCTAGCTGCGCCTGACGGACGCTCGCCTTTCCCCTCAACTGCAAACCACAGCGGGGCACTGGGTATTCAAGCAGGTCCGCTGCTAACCCGGAGCTCAGACACCAGCCGAGGCAGCAGCGCGAAACGCGCCGCCCCAGCGCGTTGCCAGGCGAACAATCAATCCCACAGCCCAACCGCGTCCGCCTGCTTCGCTCACCGGGAAACCAGGCGCTGCGCTGCAGCGCGCACCCGCGCACCGCTGACGCTAACTTTCCAGGCTCGAAAAGCGCCACCGACCTGGAGACCGCGCGGCGGACGGCCGCCTAGACCCGCGTTACTCCTTCCAGCAGAATG
>VZRI01005106.1:230370-250862 GCA_013397515.1 Upupa epops | reverse complement strand
GAGGGGGCGAGGGGCCGCCGCGGGCAGCGCCGGGACGGGCTCGGCGGCAGCCGCCGGTCTCGCTTGGTTCCCTTTTCCCGGGGAACTGCCTGGGTCGAGCCCCCTGCCCCTGTCCCGCCTCCGGCCCCGTCCCGCAAACGGCAGCGGCTTTCGCTGTCCTGTGAACCGGCTGACATGGCACTACCGACCGACTCACAGCCGGGAGCCGGTCGTTTGAAGCCCTGCGGGCAGCCCGCCCCCGCCCGCAGCACCGGTACAAGTCACTTCGGCGCCGAGGCGCTGCCCGCCGCCGGGGTGCTCGCTAAGAGCCGGGACGCAGGGACGCTGAAGATGGCACAAAGCGCGACGGAGCTCGCAGCGCAGTGCTGCTGCCCTTGGGCTGAAGGCGAGTTGAAATGAGCTCTTGGCTCCCGCAGCTGCGGCAGTACACGCCGGACTCTTGCAGCAGCGCGTCCAACAGGCGCGTTTTCTCCCTAGAAGTAGCCTTCTTCAGGCTTCTTTTCGTGGTAGAAGCCTGGGTTTATAAATACTTGCAACGTAAACAATGGAATCTTTTAGGCTGGAAAAGACCTTCACCCATTAAGCCAGCTATACCAAGCCCACGGCTAAACCCGGTCCCTAAGCTCTGTATCTACAGGGCTTTTAAACGCCTCCAGGGACGGTGACTCAACCTCCTCTCTGGGCAGCCTGTTCCAGTGCCCGAGAACCCCTTCAGTTAACAGGTTTCTCCTAATGTCTACTCTCATCTCCTCTTCTTGGGCTGATGGAGCATCAGTAAGAAAGGGCTTAAATATATTTGGGGAAAATACACACACCCATCCATAAACGTTTCTCAAGTCACCTCCCTCCCCCAGATGAATGCCCAAGGCTGTAACCCGGGACAGAAGCCGCCCTTCTGCCAGCAGCCGCGCCTCTGCCTGGGCTTCACATTTTTTCCCTCCCTTTTCGCTACTACCTTAGCACTGGCTGGCTGCTTCCCCCACTCCTCCCCCCATGAGATCCTTACAGTCTTCTCCAGCCCTCCTGAAGTGAGTAACGGAGACGTGACCACTGTGTTTGCTTTCTCTCGACGCAGACGTCCTCCAGCATTCGAGTTTAATACAAAGCCTCGAGCAGCGGGGATCATCTGACACCAGAAACGATGGAGGGGGCTGACATGAAGCTGCTCATCGTGCTCCTGCCAGACTCACTCAGATTGCGTTCTCTGGACGCCAGAAGGAACGGGGGTTAGCAGGAGAAGTCTGCTCCTGTGGCAGCCCGTGCCTCCGTGCCCACACCGGGTGCCAAAGCTGTAAGAGCAGGCGGGCGCTGTGGAACAGGGTCAGCTCTGCAGGGAGCTGCGTACTGTATTGTCTGTAGGGAAACGGGGGATGTTCTCCTACTGCTGCAAAGAGGAGAAGGCTGCAGCTACGGCTCGCGTTTGTCAGGGTTGCTAAGGTAGCACGCAGCACACCCACACTGCCTAAAAGCAAAACAGCCACGGTCCTGCGTGAGAGCTGCGTGTAGCGCTGTGTCAGATGCTGTCTCCTATGAACGGGGTCTCACAAATCTCCCAAAGACACTCCCTGTGCATGCAGTCTCCCTGATCTTTTCGGGGGGTAGCTGTACCATCCAGCTAGGTGGGCATCGGCAAGACTTAGTCTTGTAAAGCTGTGCCTTCCGGCTGCTGAGGAAGGTCTGCAGTGCCCCTCTGCTTGCTGGTGGTTTCAGGAGGCAGTACGAGGCAGTGTCACCTTCTGAGAGAAGGGTTCTGCGCTCCTTTCTGAGCCACACTCTCCAAGCAAACCCTGCTGCAACAGCAGAGCTTTTAGCAGCTTTTTCTAAGACCACTGTGGCTGCTTCCCTTGATTTTTGCCTGTGATGCTGCCTCTGTCTTTCTTCACCCGCTGTGCACACTCTTTAGAAGCCTGCACAGAAACACTCCTCAGCAGCTGAGACAAAAAACAGACCCATCTCTGACTCGAGTATTGGGGCCCAGTGTTCCAGAAACAGTAGGCTGTATATTTTGAAAACCATTCACAAGTCCCTCGTTTATGACTTCTGAGGCATGCTTTTGGTGCTTAGATTGGGCAGCTATTCTATTACCACTGCGAGGCACCGATCTGCCATTCTACAGTGGTTCACTGCCCTTTGGAGTGCCACTGGTCACTGTCTGGGGACAGCAAGTGAAGCTGGGGCAGGCATGAATCAGGAACAAGCATCGACGACATACGGGAGGCAGTGACTGCTGTAGCTGGCAGGAAAATGCTGAAGAGTGACACAGAAGCCCGTGTGTCTAAAGCAGAAAGTGTCTGTAGCTGTGAAAGGGAAAGGACAAAGAGAAAAGGAAAAGAGAAAAAAAAAGGGGAAAGAGGAAAAAATAGAAAGCAACAACAATATTGTCTTCTTGCAGGAGACCCTGCCTGGGCAAGCGGGTAAGAATGGGATTCAAGTGACATTTATAAATATGAATGGACTGCTAAGCACTAGCACATGAAATAAATCCCCAAAGACCAGAACTAACACTGAGTAATAGCTGGTGGACAGCTTTTTTCTCTTAGTTAAAAATAAAGCCCTAGTGGGAAAAAGTGCTAACATTTCGCAGCTGTTTGACAGGGCGAAAGCACAGCCCCTCCCCCCCATTTTGGAAGAACTATTTCAGGGAAAAAGTGCTTCTTTCACACTCCTCCCTCCCCCTTTCCCCACTGAGTCTCCGTCTAATCCTGCTGTGTATCTGAATGCGCTTTTTGCATTGCTATCTTTATTTTGCATTCTTTACCCACCTGTTCCTGTAGCTGCTGGGACTCACCATGAAACTTACCTCTCCAGTGACTTGGTGGCCACTGAAAAGCTCTCCTGCCACGAGGACTTCTGAACTCATTGAAAAGATTAGCGGTTGAGGTCACCAAACGACGACTATGGGCAGCTGCCCTCCATTTAAATGAGACTCGTGGTGAACTGGTTCAGATAACCAGCAAGCTTGAAGAAATAGCATGTCACGGTGGTCCAGATGGCGATCTGCTTTCATCTAGGCATGCTGCTCCTTGCGAAAACGGTCTGTATTGGTGAAATCTGTCGGTTTTGACTTGGCTCTCCAGGGCAGTGCCAGTAATCTCTAATTTCAGCCAAGGTTTGCCCAGGCAGAAGGTAAATTCTTCTGAATTATTGAGGAAGAAAGGTGCATAGCTTTGAAACTCTTTAAAGAATGACTTCCCAAGCAGCCTCAGTCAGAATCCCTGTCGATGTCAGAGTATTGGGCTACCTAACCTGTCTTCAAGTGCCTTGGCTCAGTCACCTAGACGCATTTTCAGTCCTGGCCTTAGCAGCTGTCATTAGTGTACTGGCAGGTCTCCGAGCACAGAGAACACACTGTGCGGGTGTTTTTGTTAGTAATGCACCTACCGTGTTCATTTTGTTCCAGCAGGGATTGTGAGCTACCCATGCCTTGTGCTTAGCCAGTCCATCCTCCATGGTGGCCCTACCAGTCTAGCCCTGCCACCACCACCTGCAAGCACAGGCCACTACTGCCTTCAAACCAACAGCACCCTTTCCCTCTGTCACCAATAGCAGAAAGTTTGTGCCACTTCCTTTCCGCAGCTGCAGAGATACCGCCTACGAAATGATACTCATGGGCAGGAGGCAGCGTGTCCTGTGAGTGGTTTGGAGAGACATCCATGCCAACAGACTCCCCAGTGCCTGCAGACTGGCTAGTTGTCTCACTTGGCCAGGATGGGCAGAGGATCAGCAAGGCCTCCCCCATTCACTTCACATGGCACGCTCTCAGTGTGGTATTATGCTCTGTCCTCTCCCTCCTCCCGCTCCCTAGCACCAACCCAGCCTGCTGTTGTCTGTCACAGAACCCACAGAAATAAAGTTATCGTGGAGACGTCTGCCTCTAGCAATTTTTTTCTTTGGAAATAATTATAATTGTCTGTGTGGCAGTTAAAAACTTAGCAGAGTAGACAGATGATAGACAGCACAATCACATAAGCTCCCCTCTGAGAAGTTCCAAGGCAACAGGGAAAAGGCCAAAATGAGCATAAAAGGGTAATAATATGAGACCTTTCTTGTTCTAATATTAGGAGCTAAGGTGGCTGGCATTCAGCTATTCCGTTGTTCCATGTTTAATGTAGCCACGAAGGTCTTATTTGAAACCACATTCAAGAGAAGCAGATGGGAGGAGCAATGGGGGCAAGGAATCTATCAACTTCTGGAATTAAAAGCTTTCAAATGATTACACCTTCACCTCACAGTTGTTTCTCTGACAGGACTTCTCAAGATCAAATTCAAACGTAAGAAGCACCAAGTACTGGAGTATTTTGGTTTTAGCTTCATGTACTGTTGGCTGGGCTGGTTGGCCAAACTCGAGTACTGGGGGGAGCCATTCATGGCCAACGAGGAATCACAGATTCTGGCCTCACAGGCTGCCACTGGACAAGCAGCTGAAGCTTGTTTGACTGCAGACTGGGAAAAAACCCTCCCGTCTTCTCTTCCTCTGCATTTCATTCCGCACCCTCTCTAAGGGCTGCCAAGATGACTGTGGGAAGTGCGGGAAGAAAGGGCTCCTACAGGATTGTTTTCCAGGCTGATTTGTGAGCTGTCCCAACTCATCACACTGCTCATACTGGCAACTCAGGGGGGGAAGTAATTGTAAAAGTGCAGATGAAAAAACCAAAACAGGGCCCGTAACTTACCTGCACCAGCCTCTGGTTAGGTGAGGTCAAGCCGGCGGCAAAGCTGAGGTCTTGGGGCTGAGTGTTTTCCTGATGTGGCTGCTGGCAGAGTGCTGCATCTCGGGACAGGCTTCATCCCAACAGGCACTGGTGCTGCTGTTGAAGCTGGGGCTTACCAGCCTCTCAGAGGGGGTCTATGCAGTCCAGGAAGCATCGCCTTCTGCAGCTCGGAGGATCTCGGTAGAAACAAGAGACTTCCCAGGCAGCCTGGCCCAGGGCATTGATGCATATGGTTGGGCTCTGTCTCTGGGGCAGGACGCCAGGGATGCAGGCAGCACTCCAGATGAACCCTAGAGCTTGAACTCTGCAACTGGCTTGTTCCAAGTCAAATATTTTGCCCCCCTCGCGTGGGTGGTTTGGTAGCTACCTGAATTTGGTTACTCCCGTGGAGTATTTTCAATCAGCCTGTCATCACAAGTCTTCAGTTCAGAGCAGGAACGAAGAAGAAACAAGGACAAAGCTATTTTCTGAGCTACATGGGGCAACTTTAGCTTGTCGCTCCCCACAGAGCGGGTATCCAGCGGATGTTTTCAAAGCAAGTTTTATTCAAACATAACTGCCTGCAGCAGTAATTGTGGGTTCTGCCCTTGGACACCAAATTCAAGCTTGCAAACAGGACAAAAAAGGAAGCGTTGTGCGGGAACTCCACTGGAGTTACCTCTGGTGAACTGAAAAAGCCTGCCCAGCTGGCTCACTTTTGACCGAGGTCCCTATCGCTTGTACAAATCACGCCGGCCGTGCCAGTCAAGAACAAAATTCTACTTATCTACCAAGTGACTGCAGATAAACGCAGCTCATGTCCAGGAGGGACGAGAACAACCCACACGGGGGAAAACACAGTGCCCCGGGAAGGGGTTACCGTAAGGATTTTGCTATCCTTTCCCTTCAAGGCAGCAGCCAACAATGACAATTTTATTCCTTGTGGCTGTCACAAGCAGGGTCCTGCCTGTGCTCTTGCAACAGTTATGCTGGGCTTAACGGTTTCCTTGAGGCTGCAGCAGGTAGTGCAGTACCCCCTGCATAACAGCTGGAACAGCTCCGGCTATTCAGAAACCCTAACTGGAAGAGCCGCTAATAAAGGAGCTCTGTGCGACAGCCTACGTTATCCCAGCACGTTCAGCACACTGGGCTCTGCCTTCCTCCACCCCACCCCCTGTGCCTCCTGGCTTCCTTTGCTCGTGTCTCCGTTCCTGCCTTTGCTGAGCCTACATCCTCCCCTCTGTGGGTTTTCACCTCTCCTTACCTCATTTCCCCAGTGGCTTTGGACACCGAAGGTGGTTCCCGCAAAAATAAGGCTACCCTGGTTGTTCGGGGTGTTTGTGCGTGCTGGTGAGCTGGAGGAACGCACTGTGACTTAGGTTACCTTATGGAAGGTTGTGGCCATCTCCCATTTGATACCAGGCAGCTCTCCCAGCCCTCGATGCCTCTTTTTCCCCTCAGTGAGTAGCTCCTTTTCCTTATTGACTTTTCTCTTGCTGTTCTCTCTCACAGCAAATGTACTTGCTCAGTGCTTTTGCTTTCTTACTGGCTTTCTCTGTAACTGCAGAGTCCTCCTGCATCCTCATCCAGCTACTAACGACTCTTCTCATGCTGCAGTCTTCCTACTTCTTTTCTGGGGTTGCTTCTCTGCATGGACATGCCCAGCCATTCCCTTGCTTTTCTCCTCTAAGTCTCTTCTCCAAGGGAGTGACCACAACTGCCATGTCCTCAGACTTACCCTTCTGCACTCTGCATGAAGGTACTGCTGTACCTGTCCATAGGCGTTTTCCCCCCTCTTCAAGACAGAAGCACTGGATATACAGCCTGTGCTTTGGGCAGCGAGTGCCTTCGCTTGTCTGAAGCCACCTTTCACAGTCACTTCCCGCTGGAAGGCGACCGCGCGCAGCCACCAGTATGATTTTTGGGTAAAAGCAAGGTGTGGCTGCACGGTGCGAGTGACTGACACGACCGCCTCGCGGAGGGAACAGCGATCAGCAGCAGGAAAGCTTCAAGACAGTTGGCTCCTGGGGATCCTGGTGAGCTGCGATGCAGAACAGTCGTTCAAAATAGCAGTCGTTACTTGGAAAATGACTCACTTTGACACTCTTGGCTGTTTCAGCTGCATTTGTACAGCTCTGATGACGCAGCGTGAAAACCTGCCCGCGCAGTTTGTGACGGGCGAGGTCAGGGCTAAAATTAGCTGCAAACCACGTCCACTGTGACACTGCTAGGGAGGTGGTCCTGAGCGAAAGGGAAGCCTGAGCCCTGGCAGCTGTGTCCCAGCACAGTGTGAAAAGCACCAAGTGACTTCCCGTACTAAACCGACCAGCCACTGCAAACAGATGCCTTTTTGTCCGGCTTTTGTTTCCAAAAGGCCGGTAAGATCGGACCAGCACTGGCACCACTGTCTGTAATAAATGTCTTTCCACCCTGCGGAAGCCTGTAGCAAGTTGTAAACAATGATGACACTGAGTACAGCATAATGGATGGCACAAGTGCCACGAAGGATTGGCCAAAGCACGGTTTAGAGACAGCATCTGTGTAATGGAGCTAGCACACTACAAATTCCGTTTCCCTGGCCTTCTACAGTCTCCTGCGGGGTCTTCTTCAATCCTCTGTAGTAGAGAAGCTAATGCTTACATGATTGGATAGGTGGGGGGAGCTTCCAGCTCCTGATCTCCTTTTGACACCCACACTGAATCAATGCCGATGCCAGCACTCTACTAAGATGCACCATGTGCTCTCTATCCAGGCTAGCAGCAGCTCAGGCAGCCTGACCACGTCAGTTATATTCAGGTCATGCTGTCAAACTTTAACCCGAGAGGGCTGAGGATTAGCCAAAAGCAATGAAGATGAAGGGGCAGCATGTTTTCTATATTTAAGAAGAGAGAATGTGGAAGAACTTTTTAAAGGAAGCTTTTTCATGTGTGACCTGCACATCAGTTCTGCTCTCAACAGAAAGAGAAACTGACTTTCAGTTTTTATCTTCTCTGACAGCCACCTGCAATTCTGCTTCTCAAGAGCGATCTCACAAACCCAAACACAGGATGAAGAAGTACCTTCTTATTCAAACAGAGATGTCAAGAGTACTTGTAGCAACAAAGCTCTCCAAGCTGCCAGCTTTGAGCATATTCCTCTGCTCAGGACCAAAGCCCTCAGCGAACAGGATTTTTACTCTTTACTGCTAGCCAGGTTACCGCTGCAGACGGTGAAAAACCTCAAGCATGTTCTACCTGATTTCATAATACGGGCACTGGAGAAGGCTGTAATGAAACGGCTGCTAGTCGGGCTAGAGTAAGATTTGCGAGTAACACTCAAGGTAGCAGAGTTTCCATTGTTTTTACAGTTCTCCGATAGCAATTGTCAAACTCGGCAGAAATCCATCCTACCACCGTACCGGGAACTGGAGCAGTTCCTGTAACAGAGGAAACAGTGATCAACTGATGCTGTCAAACCCCTTGAAACCTTCTGCACCGTTTTTTGGCACTAGTTTCCAGAAAAAACTTCACATTATCTCCCATTTCCCTTGGTCTGACCACTGGCTCATGTTCCTTTCCAAATGGATCCTTCAAAAGGAGGTGAAGAGTATCCTTTAAAAGTCTCATGGGCCAGCAACACTGGCAGGAGGATAGAAATGCACATATCATCACTCTCAAACATCCCCAATGGTCTGTGAACGCCCCCTGTAAAAGGGTACCAACCATTAAGGATGCTTCAACTACTAGCACGGCACACACACCCTATCCTAGAGCTAAAATATCCCAGGGAAGTAAGACACCAAGTAATATTACAAGGTTCAGAAGGATTTAAAAGCTGCAGAATCCCTAAGAGGAAATGCATTGCTAGTGTTCTTTTCCTGAAGCTTTGGAGAGCACAGGCAGGAGAGTGAGCTATTGATGAGCCTTCCTTAGTCACACTTCCAAAAGCCAAGTCTCACCTTTTCCTGGGGCCACATAAGACTGAACTACTGCACTCTCCCAGGCGAAGACAGAACCTGCAGCTTCTCTGACCAGACTCAGCAAGTGTCTGTCCCTCTGTACGGCTTCTGGATCTGTCTACAGACAGCTTCTAGACAATGTGTAACAGTGGCACTGTGCCCCCACACTGGAGGTATTTCATCAGAATCAAAAGTGTGATTAGATCTCAGAAAAGAGCTCTACATAAAAGTTAACTCTTGTGCAGTCATCCTGCCCCGAACAGTTCTTCACGAGAAAGACTCTTCTTGTTCATTTTGGCACGTCCTACTGACTGAGAACTGAAGAACCTCAAAATGAGGGTGTCCCTGACACTGCGTCTGGTAACGAGCTCCGTATGAAATAATGCTAATGAAGTGATTTCATTCTAATGCTTTCTGTACGGGCTCTGAAAGGGAAGAATGCTGCTTTTTAAGAACAGCCTCGCTGCCTTCCTCACGCTTTTAAGGCAGGTGCTATGTCCTCAAGCTGGATCAGTAAGGCCGCTTTCAAAGCTGGGGCTGATGATTTTACTGTCTAAATGTGCAAAGGCCACTCTTTGCCACAGAGCAGTTAGGGGCCATGTATCACTCCTGAGAGAACATCACAAGTACCCTGCTAGAGCAACGCAGTTTCAGACAGCACCGTGAAAAATAATGCACATGAGCGACACACAATTAGCAGACTATTTTAGCATCGCTTTGGCATAAAGCAGGCTAGCTAGCTTCAATTTGGAGACCTTCCCTTCCACATTAGAGGCTTTTCTGCCACGCTTGTCTCAACAGATTAAGTTCTAATAGAGTAAGAGACTCGGTTCATAAGGGAAGGCTTTTGATTGTGTTCTTTTTGTGTTTGTTTGAAGGGGCTGATTTTGTTTAAGTATTTACATAAACAGCATTTATTCAGCACATCTACAGTCCAAAAGCTCCAGTGAGCTGGCTGTTTTGCAGGCAATGCAGAAGGGCATTAAACCCCCTGTTAAAGTAAATACGCAGCAGCAACACCACCTAACAAAGGGAACATGAATAACTTTTCTAATTTAGGTTGAATGTGGGAGGAGAGGTAGGCAGCAAAAGAAGTTGGGAACTGATTTCTAGCGTGATTCATAGAGATTTTCAGCACTCACTTGCACAGGTAAACGGCAATAGCTGGCATTCACATAGAGCTTTTATTTACTGAAGTCTGACTGGCTCAGGCATTTTTCTCTTCAGCAAGTGAAACCCTGAAGCACTACAAAGTTCAGAGACTGGCTCACGGTACTGACTGTGTCAAGAGTCTTGGCTGTTAGACAGACAACTGCTCCACTGACTCTGAAAAATACTGCTCGCTTTTAAGTGTGGGAAATGAACGGCAAGATGAATGGAACTGCCTCCGTAAGTTAGGGGAGGGCTTTACCACCACTGAAGCGCTCCAGTACTGTCCATGGCTTATGAACAATGGTAACCAAAAGGAAGTGCTAGTACTGTAGCAAGGATATTTCTTTGCTCCACACTCCTTCATTACCAATTAACATCTAGATTCCTCCCTACCTACACATTTACCAAGAAAAAAAGGAGCTCCCTGTTGCCATTGCATTTCCAGCCCTTTCCTCCTACGCTTTTCTCCTCATTCCATATTACACAACTCAACTTGGCAACATCCTTAACGGAGATAAAATCAGGTGTTCTAACTGCCCTAGCTGCATGCTATCACTGAAACATCGCTGTGCTGCTTAAACCATGAACTTCAAATCAAAGTAACAGCTCATTTCCACTGTTCACGCTGACAGAAATTTTGACACAGCCTTTTAGAAGGCTTAATGCGATATTAATTAGTATCATCAACTAAACACTTGATACTAAATGTATGCCAATGGCAAGAGCAGACATCTGAAATTCCTTTCACATCCTTTGTAAGCAATTTTATTTCAGTGCTGTTGAAAACATAACGAGTACAGGCTGTCGGTATCACTCTATAGACTTTCATTCTGTTTCACACACTCTGACGACATTGAGACACATTCAGTAACAAGGATTTGTTAGGATGTTTGGGAGCTATAAGCAGCAAATCTTTATAGCACAAACCCAAGCACCGCTCCGCATCGAGTACAAAATGTGTATGCTGCTTCTTAAAAATGCAGGGCAAATGCCTCGTTAAAAAAACTATAAAGAACATCCTCCTCCTCCTCCAACAAAACAGAAACCCTTACACTAACAACAACACAAGTGGTAGAAAACTGTATTTTGGCAAGCCAAGTCAGGATAAAACAATTTTAATAGGCACCCACTGTGGCTTCTGGAATCACAGCTGCATGCATCTCTCTAGTCATATTGGATTTCTCTTTCAGCTTGGACTGGAGTAACGTGTGTTCCATGACACCAATCTGTATGTCCATCTGAATGGTTTCTTGCTTCAGTTTTGTTAAAGCCTGTTTAATCTTCACTAGAGGAGCTGTTCAAAAAATAAACAGTGCAACTCTGTGTAAGCTACTCAACACAAAAGCATTATTTTCTACAATTCACTCCTTAAACTTGAAGAGTTGAATGAACAAAGGGGTGCAGTGCTCTAAAGACTGGATCAACTCACTGCTTGTAAAATGCAAGACACTTTAAAGATAGAAACAAGCGGTGTTAATTTTGCTGTCTTCTTGACATCTATGATCTGCATAAAGGTGTGCATCAACATGAACATGATGTTATTTGCTTGGCTGAAAGCCACATCCTGATCTGTGGGGTTCAGCAGAGAAGAGAAGACAACAAAAAACCCCATGAAAATGTTTTGTGCTCAATACTTCATTCCTAATCCGTCATTTTCCACTGTTACACCCTAGGGATGCTGCTGCATCCCACTGCTCTTTCTAATACCAGGCTGGGCTCTAGATGTTGTCCTGCCCTTTGTCCATGCTGTAATACAGAAAAGGTGTGGCGACACATGCGAGCAGCTCCTTCACAGAAACCCACAAAGCTTCCTTAAAAGAGTAACACAGCTACTTCAGAAAATCAGCTGAAATGGATGCAGTTAGAAGAGACAACTAATTCAAGTATATATGCAGCTTTAAATATTTTAGAGGTCCAAACACCAACATTCATTTTCCTACTGACTCTGGTCAGCCTTCATCAAGGAATCTAATAGCTCCTGACAGTAATTACTCCAGAGTATAAGAAAATGGGTTGAACCTGTGCTGTGTGGAATGCTTCCAATGAGCTGATAACTGGGTCAAGGCAGAGACAAAAACTCTTCTGTTTCCTCCCCCACCCAGGATTTTTACAATTACATTACCAAAGGGGGGAAAAATTCTGGAATCTCTAAGTTCTGTAACCTTTCCAGAGTTTTAGACTGCTAATTTTCTTAGGCACCCTTTACAACTGCAGTACTGGTTATTCTACTTGTGTATTCTGGCCTTGTTCCATAACGAAGCAGTAACCACATAGGTGTCACTGAGACAACACGATCCGTTTGAGGAAAACCCGTACTTACCACCATCGGTCATGCTGCTTCCTTTCTCTTCCATTTCCTGCTTTACTCTCTCTAATACTTCTGTAATCTTAAAACAGATATTTTTTCCTTAATTAAAATAGATGAATTATCTGCTGAATTAGTTAAGAAAAATTAACACACTGTCTCAATTGCTGCATACACAGGAACAATTATTGTCAAACATTAAGAAAATTTAAGCGTATTACAGGAAAAAGAATAACGATTTGGCTCAATAGAATGGTGTGACACAGAATCTGCCTATCTCAGGACAAGAAAAAGAGCACTGCTGGATTGACTATAGGAACTAGTGGCCCCAAGAGTCAACAAATGACCATGCCAGCTGTCCTTCTGGAAGCATCAGATCTTCATCAGGTGACAGTGGCAACCTAAGAAGCATCACAGCAGCAAAAGATGGTGCAGCAGTGAAGCCTGCTGGCTCTAGCATGGGTACATGTATGTAAAGTGCATGCAAAAACGAACAAGAACCTTCCAGCACAAAGGTTTGCCTTTGTGGACAATAAGGGAAAAGTGAGTATGTCATTCTAAGGTCCAGTCTAAGCAATTTTAGACTATGATGTAAACATGCCCCTGCATTATGGCTTCAGTCAGCCTCTTCAGCAAAGAGAAACATCACCGCATTGTTATTGCTGGTATCACCAAGTGGACTGAGATTTGCTTGCACAGTTGAAAGTGGATCAGTAGTAACACTCAACGCGTCTAGTTTATCTCAAATACGCACCACTGCGTCTACGCAGCGTGAAGTCTGCCAACTAGTAACATATTCATCGTTACTGATCAGTCAATAAATGACTTCCAAAGCACACAATAAATCAGAAGTTCTTGCAACGTTCTCTCTTTTTTCAAACGTACATCCTTGGAGCAGAATACAGGGAGTTGTAATTCTCTAGAATCTGTACGTTCAGCAATCTTTGCCAGCAAACTTGTTAAACTGCTCTATCACCTACTGCGGTTGGGCTGGCTGACCCTTGCAGGTCCCTTCCAACACAACTACTCCATTCTTACTCCTCAAGCCTGTTTTTCAAACCCAACAGTTGTTCAGGTATCAGGTTTTTTAACTGGACCGAAGTTGAAATATTTGGATTACAGGCAGTAATTCTGAAGTGAAATGCCTTGAAATGCTCAACACGTCGAAGCAGTTAGGAGTCCAGGGATTTTTATTTAAACGTGTCAAGGATTTTAAGGAAAAAAATCCCAACAAAAGGACAAACAGAAAACAAGTTTTATGTACTAAGACACTGTGATGGCATGGAAAAAGGTACTGTTTAGTCAAATATTGCTTTATGTGCTTGGAAGAGGAAAGTTTCAAGTGTTAATTTAAGAGTTAAGCTTGTCTTCTTCCAAAGGACACGTGGACATGACTTAATTCATCCTCAGTCACTCCAGGGTGCAGGTTATCAAACACATAGCATTACCCTCTTCTACAAAGTGAGGAAATGGAAAGCTCACGACAGTTTTCTCAAACTGACAAATCAAAAGTTAATGTCAGCCCGGTTTAAAATACAGGGGCTGGACTGGGTAACCTCTGCTAAACAAGAGACCAAATCAGAAAGCTGGTTTGATAAAACCACAAACACCAAATGCCAACTGTGAAGACTGTTTTAAAACAAGCAAAGTACGTGAAGAGGTTTACCTCAGAAAGAGCTCTGCTCCTTTCAGTTACTCCTCCACTTCCCTCCTGATACTTCTCTTTAGCCTGGAACAAAAGATGTTTTTTGCTGTAATGTCACAGCTGAAGAAATGGATGCAGCAGCTCGAATGAACAGAAGGCTTGCCTTCACATGTCCCAATAGGAGACAGGCTTGAAACGTCAGCCTGTGTAACGACTCCCGTTCAAGTGCGGTTTTAAACACTGTAATAGACGTCCTGCACACATGTTGAGGAGTACATTTTCTAAGAATTTATGTGAAGAAATAAGGACAATTTGTTGGCATGCAGATGGAATTGAGTCCTGAAGCGCAGAACACTTCTTCAACCGTAAATGACTATCTTGAGATTTCTTAAAATTTAATAGCAAGGTAAAAGAGAATCACAGATCAAATCCATTTAGTCTTATTCTAATGGCACTCCCACAAATAGGAGGGCTAGTCAAATGGCAACTTTCACAGGCCTCCTAAGCAGTGGATCCCAAGCCTTCTTTCCAACAGCATTCTAGTAGCATAAAAACTAAAAGTAGTAAAGAAGTGAACTGAGGACTTTGTGCAATTAGCATGAGTAAGAGATGAGTGCTGGACTGAGCCTACGTTTTAGTTCTACTCCTCACAGACGTGTGAGCTCCACAGGGAAAGCAGAACTAGAAATTTATTAGCTGCTCAGGGCCGGCAACAGATTTAAGTAATGTTCAGGCAAAAAACAATTACTTTCCTCATGCAATAGTTGAATTAGAATTGCTAGTTTAGCTTAAAGCCTACATAATGACTGCACACCAACATTTCCCCTGCTTTACAACCAACAGCAGAGTTCACAGACAACACCTCCAGGCATCTTAGCCTCCACCCCCTCTTAATAGCACGTTAATCCCAGAGAACATACCACTCAAGATCAGTGAATTACGTCACAGACGATCCGGGCATTACCTCACTCAGCAAGGCTTGAGCTGACCGGTATTCTTGAACCAAATGCTCCAGCTGGTTGTTGATGTATTTCTCCCTGCTATTGATCTTCTCCAGTGTTCTGCTGATTTCACTATGGAGTTTATCAAGGTAACCCTAGAAGACCATTGTGTGAGTTGACACTGTACAGACAGCACACAGCAAGTACTGAAATGGTGCTGTAGTTAAGAAAGAATATGGAAGCTTACGAGTGAGTAATACAGTACAGAAATGTTTAGCTGTAAAATCACCCCTGTATTTCAAATTTTATTCCTTCCACCCCTCTCCCCACCCAAAGTAATTCTGGAAGTCAATGTCAGTAAGTTACTCAGTTTGACAGCGTTTTGGGGTTTTTCTAATCAGCACTGATTTTTCAGTTTGTATCATAACACCACTCTGTACTCACAACGGTGCACATATTAATGAACCCCCATAGGCAGCCCCCACATATACAGCTGTTTCACTCGAGATACTTTGCTAGCCCCACTGCCCCTAATCATCATCATCATCATGTCTCCCCTTTTACTTGTACAGCACTAGCACAAACAAGACTAATAAAATGACCGGCTTAGTTCTTAATGCATATCAAATAAAAAGATAATAAAAGTGCTCACAGGCCAGTGAAATATTCTGCACATGCAAGACATACCCTAGTTTCTTTCAAAGAGGATTCAATTCCAGCCCTGTGCTGATGCATTTGGTCTACGTGAATCCTCCAATCCTAAAAAAGATGCCAGAATGTAAAACACAGGGTCTTCTAGGGTCAAAGTGATAAAGACTCCGGCATGTTAGCACCGGAGCACTCATTAACCACACCTCTTAGCACAACAAAAGAAAGTAACTGTAAACGCAAAGTACACTACACATCCTCATTCTCACAGACCTTATTGTCCGTCCTGACTGTAACTTTCAGCTGTGGAAGCACACGTTCCACCTCCAGGTTCCATTCTGCTGCATCTGTTGTGGACTGTAAAATCTCTTCTTGCTTTGCAGAGTCATTCATTTCCTGTGTAAGTATCATTGTTGTGCATAGTAAGAAATCATGTTACAGTGGCTTACTGTGTGCGTACTGAGGACAGTATTTCAATACAGAAGGATCTAGTTAGAGATGTAATGGATTTCTTTAATGGCTTTCTTTGAATTAATGAGGATTAGGGATTAAAATAAATGCATCTTCTCATCGCACCTAAACTTAAGAGAATGAAATGTATATAAGAAATAATACATTCCAGAAATAGCAGAGAAGGAATTAAAACATTCAAGAAACTAATGTCATGTTTCCTCTAGAAGTCTCTACAAGACTTTCTCGCGAATCTTTCCAGTAACTTTGCAGTGATAGTAGTTCAGAAGCTAGCTGCATCTTTTTCTTCTAAAATAAGACGACTCATTTCAGTTGGAATACCTTTTCAAGTGTAGTCTACATAAGGATGTAAAGACTTAAATCCAACACAAATAAATTACTGTCACAGATGTAAAAATGTCTCGAGAGAGGAGCGATGGGTAACAGCTTACCGATCTGTACGTCTGCGCCTTTAGAACATTCAGGTCAATAAAGTCTTCTTCGTTGTCTGACTCTTCTTCCTTAAAGAAAGTTGCAAAATACGGACTTCAGGAACTATTGCACAATCTGTCTCCATAATTCTGCTTTGCAAGAGCACTGAACACAGAACACTAAATCCCATAGCTCTGAACAAAACGAGCCATGAAGAGTTTAGGATAATGGAGTTTGTATTTACTTAAAACCATTATAGGAGACACAGTATCTGGCATAGGCTGAAAGACTGAAAAGCAAGCAACCCAAAAAAACCCAACTCAAAGGAGTCATCATCAACAGTTGTACGGTAACTGATTCCTTTAGGTCTTTCCTAAAGCTTTGCTTTAAAAGTAGAATTCAAACAAAAAGCACACTACGACCAGAGCTGAATGTAGGCTTCAATACATTGTCTGCACTACGCATCCGGAGAAGCGGAATGATGCCACAGTTTAATTGTGCACAGTGACACAATTCACATTGAGGCCATCAACTTGTTTTCTTGCCCATGCAGACCACGCTCTGGGATGATGGTTTTAGAGAGTTTCCTATTATAGTTTCAAAATTGCATTCCTCTCTGGCCCTGCTCAGCTCTAGTCTCATCACTGCATAATTAAAATCAAAAGATGCTTTTTCTGTGCGTTACCTCCCTTTATCTATACTGAACTTCACCTGCCATTATGTCACTCAAGCCTTTTACCACATATACTTTGTCCTTCGGTAGCTTTCCAGTCACCTGGCTTTTCCACCTGACATTTCACCATCCACCTCCTCTCTAGGCAAGTTTTGAAAGCCGCAATATCACAGGTCCTAGTGTAGAATCAGACTTGGTAAAAACCTGGCAGCTTATTCCTGTACGGTAACTAGCTTTTAACTAACAGGGAAGACCTAGTTTTCTTCTTGTTCGGCCCTGAATACTTGCAAGAAGTTGGTGGCGACTAGATGTGGGATTATCTTTTGCTAAATGGACAGCATGTATCTGTGCAGCACTTAGAACAACTTATTACACCACCACTGTAACAAGACGACTAGTTACTAGTCCGAACTAAGTCAAACTAGTCAAAACTAAGTCAGAACTAAGTCAAAATGTGCAGATTTCCTTGCACACCCAGCCCTGCTGGCTACCTAGCAGAGGTTGCCCAGTCCCCCAAGATTTAGAGAACAAGGCTTGTCTCCGCCAGTCTCATTAATTTTAATCAGAAAAATCAAAGCCACAGAACAATCAACAAATCTCGTGATTAGCACTTAACTACTGGAGATACTGCTCAATTCAATGATGACACAGACAACACATGTGGGGCACATCAATATATTGGCAGCAACAGTGTACTGAGGGGGAAAAATTACATCAGCAAATAATTCGGCGCTCTAAAAAGTAATTATCCACTGGGTATGAACCTACTTCAATGGCTTTATTAACACACAAATGCTGAAGACCTCAGAGTCTGCTAGTTGTAAAAATTATGGCTTAAAATACTACCCGAGAACAAATGCAGAGGTTCTTCAGTGGGTTTCAGCTGTGATTAGTTAATTGTTTTGTTCCCACTTTCTAATTTAAAGAGCTTAGACATTAATAAGGCAAGAAAAGGCAGAAAGCTGACTGCTTTCATATTTAACGCTTTTAGGTAACAGCATTCGCTTCTGAGGCCGGTCAAATCTGCAACACAGAATGTCTTTTATTCTTCTTGAATTATTAAAGACTTTTCCAGTGGAGATTCAAAGCTGATGAAAAGATAACCAGACAGTCCCATCACAATAACGGCGTCTTGTCTGGAATTGAAGGAGTTTGTAATTTTGCTTGGGTAATTAAATTGAGAAAACATGACGCAACAACAGGAAGACTGTGAAGAGGAGAAGCAGACTCTTCAGCTGCTACATTCTTGAGGGCTATTGCGGCATGTCACTTAACACTGACAGCTGTATCAGAAGAAAACAATTCTTATTCTATGTAATTTTAATGTATGGTTAAATCCCCCTTCACTTCACATTAATTGTGAGTGCATGTGAATCACATGGTCTGCCCCAAAGAGTTACCCTTATCTGAAAAGGTACAAAAACTCCACAGAGAAGCTGCCAGTGCATGAATTCACGGGAAAAGGGTGACTGAACGGCCAAGAAAAGAGACCTTTCTAAACAAAGCCAAACAAAACGATGAGGAAAGACTTCCTCATAATTGACCGATGCTAAAACAAACAAAAGCAGTCAGGCAAACCTACCCCAACATCGTCTTCTGGCTTATTAAGTGTTAATTCTGCATCATCTTCTGTTATTTCTTCTTCTTCTAGCTCTTCTGTTGGATATACTGGCCTGAAATAAGTTCAACGAACAGCAGAGCTTTTCAACATAGTAAATTGGAAATAACTCTGTAACTTGCACCTAAACAAACCAAACATTTTATGAGAAACATGGAATACGACTAGACAATGAGTGTCTCAGTAGTAAGAGTTAATACTGAGCCTTCAGAAGTCATTGCTTACCTTTAACTGTCTTAAGAATGTCAAGGGATAGAGTACTCATGCTACCAATATACCTGGGGAGTAATTTGGGTTTTTGTGGGCTAGCCTCATAAAATCCGACCACAAGTCATCACCCTCTTACTTCCAGCCTGGTGTTGTATTTGTGTACAAAACAGAAGTAACAATAAAATACTTCCAAGTTAGAAATTACTTCGCTATATCCATTTCACAAGCCATCAGAGGGGAGGAATGAAATAAAGAAATGTAAAAGAAACATTAATTTACTTGAAATGGTCTGCTCTCTAATTTCTCCTAAAGTTACTTTCGTATTAACTACTCAAAGTTGCTATAACCTGCTTGCAGCAAGATCACATCCTGCACGTACCTCCAAATGAAGAGGTCAACAATTTCTCTATTAAAATGAGCAAGGAGGACAGAAATTGTTTCAACTCAACTCACACTAACAAGCACTCATGCATAGAAAAATTACAAGAGAAAAGCAATTGGTCAAATCTTTATTCATTTTCTATTAATATCCCAAACTTATACTTGAGGGGAACAGACTTCTTTACATGAGACTGCACTAGGAATTCACTGGTGCCACTGCTTCAAGCCTAGTTGAATTTTGCATCTCTTGAAACAGTCAAACACTGTAGTCATTGCTATGCTTGTGTTTACAACTTCCGTTCGCTGAAAAACAACGCATAAGGGAGAATGCTTAAAGGCGCGCTATACCTTCTCCAGGTAAAACCAGCGTATTTCAAGGCTTCTTCAGCTAAACACTCAAGAACGTAGCACACTTGCTCTCCATAACCTGCCTTTAACTTTGAGGGAGGAAAATCCACAGGCTTTCCCTAAAAAAGATAGATACACTGCTTACTAACGGCTGCTCATCATCCACCCAAGTTTCCTCTCAGGGAGGTAACAGCATACATTTTGAAAAAGAGCATGGCGAACACTTACGAATGATCGCAGTTCTGAAAGCACGTTGGATATTACTGCATTGGGGTCATCGTACTCTTGGGGCTGCTCAAAGGCACGCCCCGCTTTGTTAATCAGCCAGGCGGCAAGCGTGCAAAACATGAAGAACTGCTCACCGGGATTAGTGGGAAGTGCAAAGTAGTGCCTGTTTAGAAAGCAAAAGGAAACAGAAAATGCTTTGAGCTCTTAAAAGCATTACAGGACAGAAAGGGGTTTCCTTAACTGACCTACTCAATGAGTGAACCATCTGAACTAAACTGAGGATGTGCTCCTTCCCCACATCCTCACGTTGGGTTACTGCACACTGCATCTATTTTGACTCACGCTGGACTCAAAAAGATGCCAATTCAACAAGAACTCAGGCCATAAAAATCAGGACACAAATCAAGGGCCTACCGGGTACTCAGAACCACACTCCTCCCCTTACAAGCACACCTGCTTGCTGAGGTTTACTCCCTTGCTCCAGATACTTGCCCCTCAGGCACCCCTCCATGTGAGCTCCGCTACCCCGAACCATCCTCTCTACCCCTTCATCCCTGACCTCAGCCGCGGGCCCCTACTCGTAGCAGCGCGCACTAGGCCTCAGCCACCCGCACCCTCTCTCCTCCTCCCTCTCCCCCTCGCGTCCTATCGTCTGGGGTCCCGGGGCGTCCCTCGACAGCGGCCGCATGTTGTGGCGCCGCAGCGCCTCCTCCTCGTAGTTCAGCAGCTTCAGCTTGTCCAGCAGCTCCTCCATCAGCACGAACATGTAATAGGCCGCGCCCGGGCCCCGCTCCGCCGCCGCATCCTCGTCCCGCTCCCTCTCCGCCGCCCCT